>JAZGTJ010003219.1:0-36738 GCA_036877575.1 Botia almorhae
GTAATGTCAATATTCTATTTTTAAGTCCACTATTCTTAATGAATTGTATGTAATACAAATGTATAGTTATGTAATATATATATATATATATATATATATATTTAATTCAGTCATAACAGTGTGACTGAGCTAGGTGATTTTAACAATCATGTTAAAAGGAAAAATAGCCAAAATGGCATTAATTCAACATGAATTGTTCAGGTAAAGTGAACAAAACTGAAAAATCATTTTTTTGAGTATAAAAACCTTATCCTGTCACTAAATTCACTAAATTATCCTGTCACTACACTTCCTCGAAGTTTCTGTCAGTCTGTTGGATGAAACACAGTTGTAAGATATACACATATATAAACATACACACATTTATTATGTAAACACAAATTAATTTCTTATGTAAACACAATCATTTAAATACGTTTTAAAACAAACAGTAGATACTTAAGAAAAAGTAGATATATAAGGTTAAAAAAATCATAAAGAAACGGTAAATTGTAAAATAATGCAATACCATGTATTCTATAATACCATGTATTATTTAAAAAGATGTACAAAGATGTACAACAACGAAACTGAAACTGAGAGCGATATATGCACCCATTGTATTCATACACGCACACATATACAACACAGTCGCCAAAGCCTCTCAAATCTTTAATCTACCCAGTTATCAATACTTAAATATATAATAAACATTATAAAGTAATGGAATATTACGCGGAATAACCAGTGAAAACAGCACACGCCTGCGCTCTGTACGCTGTTTGCATAACGGGCACAGTGGCTGCTGAAATCAGCCGCGCAAAGTTCATGGGTTCGAGTCCCAAGAAACCGACGTTCTGATAAAACATGAATATCTTGAACGCACGTTTCGTTCTCTTTGGATAAATGCGTTTGTCAAGTGAATGGACATTAATCAAAATTGGAAACCTATCAGTCTTTTTATACAAACTGTCAAATGCGGCTTTACAAGGCTGTGCCTGAAACGAAACAAATAATGCAGCGCGTTTCAAGCACTTTATTGGGTCTTTAATAGGAACTGTGAGTCATTAAGAATTGCGCAACAGCGACATCAGGTGGCTGTACAGTTGATGAGTTCGTTGTTGTAGTGATATTGTTTAACGGCTCGTTCACTGCTAGTTTGTTGCCACAAGATGGCAGGAGTGCTTCATGCGTAAAAGTATTCGACTATTACTTAGAGTTAGGGATGCAACTCATTTTATATGTAACCTGAATACATATTAATTTATCAGCCTGTCTGGAAGACATCTCGGTTTGGATGAGAAAACACCATCTACAACTCAACCTAGCCAAGACTAAACTTCTTGTCTTTTCAGGCCACCCTACTGCCCTGCACAATTTCACAGTCCAAATAGGCTCTACAACCTTAACACTAACAAGAACAGCCAGAAACCTTGGCATAGTCTTTGATGGACAGTTGACATTCTCTGAACACATTGCCAAGACAACATGCACATATAAATTTGTTTTATACGTAACATATAGGAAATACATAACATTAGGAAACAAAAACTTATCTCACTGAACATGTGACACAGCTCCTTGTCTAGGCCCTTGTATGCTGGACTACTGCAATGCCTGTCTTCCAGCACGGGCACTCAAACCACTACAACCAATTCAAAATATGCCATGTCACACCTTTTTCATTTCCCTTCACTGGCTTCATATGGCCTTCACCAGTTGCCATATGCATCAAATTTAAGTCCTTACTCCTTGCATACAAAACTGATACTGGCTAATGCACCAACTTACCTTCACAAACTCATACACATCTACACCTTATCCAGATCCTACGGTCAGGGAATGAACATTGCCTTGTAATACTCTCCTCAAAGGGCACACAATTACTTGCTCGCAGGATTATCTTCAATATCACTCGCTGGTGGAATGATCTTCCAAACTGTTCAGTCTGTTGCATCGCACACTAAATTCAAGAAACAGGTAAAAACCTGTCTCTTCTACAAATACTTGACATGAGTTTAAAAAAATCTAACCTTTAACCCTTTCTCCTCTCTCCCAACAGGTATCGTCTCTATCAAGTATTCAACTGTTGTAATCTTTGTAACTGTAACTGTGTATAGCTGATGTTATTGCCTCCCTATGATTTATTGCTTCATTGATTCCTCACCATGTAAGTCGCTTTCGATAAAAGCATCTGCCAAATGCCTAAACATCAATGTAAATGTATTGATGCTTATACATTTTTTAGTTTGTAATGGACTGTGTATAGTTTGGATAGTTTGTATCCATATATACTGCGTATATACTGTGGCATTGGCACTTCCAACAAGTTTTATTGTAAAGTTTTATTGTAATTCACCTTGGTAGTAAAGTGTCTGCTCAAAGCTGTGGACATGTTAATTGGCAAATCACAGATTTATAAGTTTCAATGATGATTCAAATCGTATGTTTCCATGTTGTAAAATGTTGTTCCATTGAGTGTTTATTTTAAGGCTGTTCTGTTCAGTTACACTAGATGATTATGTGTGTTTTTTTGTGTTGTACTTGAAGGCTTAATTTAAGTTACAGTAATAAATATAGTGTGTATGTGTGTGTGTGTATGGGTTTACCTAACCATATACTGGTGGGTCAAAACCCTTCTTTTTTCTATATAAATAATTTGCAAAGTAAAGTTTTATTGTATAAATATTTTCTGTTATGGTTATATTAGGGGAATAAAGGCCTTTTCAGGTTGGCTTAGGCACAGATATACTTAAAAACTTTACCTCTGAGATAGAATGTTTATAACTAGCTGTGTTTAAAAACAATATGTTTAAAAACAGTAGTCTATGGAATGTCCCCATTTAGATAGATAAGTAAACGTGTGTGTGTACATGGTGGCTTTAAAAGCACCATGTTACAGGAAGCTTCTGTAATTTCCTCCATCCTGCATCCAATGCTCAGCCATCAACCCAGAGCCTAAACCACAAACACATGTGATCCCAGCTCTCATTCACTTGAGAGATCTAAAGATCTAAAAAATACTGTCAAGCCTGTAAACAACCACAAAGAAATGCATGAGTTCTGCATTTCTTCATATACATCTAGAAAAAACTTTTTAAAATTCTTAATGTGTTTGTGCTTATGCTTGCTTGTGTTTGGAAAGAACATTGAGCAGCAAAGGCATCTGTGTATGCGCCTGTAGTGAAATTCATTTGTACATGCTATAGACAGTCGGCCTCCCCCTAATGGTATAAATATGTCTGCAGGGCATTAGTGCGATATTTAGCCATTCTGTTTGATAATGAACCTGGAAAGCTTCTGATTGCACAGGAACAATGCGTTTGAGTCAGGCTTCTTTGTAGCCAAACATCAAAGCAGAAATATCTATATACTGCTGATCCTCTGATCTCACGGAAGGTCACAGCTGATCGGAATCAAAAGCAAAGCTACATGAAGGTACGATTTTACCGCAATGCGCACACACATGGGAAGGAGCTTCTTTCAAAGTCCATTTATTCCTTTGATTCCACTTTATTTACTGCTTAAAACTGAAATGATAAATATACCATACATATTCAACCTTTTTTGTACAATTGTAAACCTTACATGTGAAGGTTTTTCAGCTGCCAATGTACAGTGCCTTGCAAAAGTATTCATACCCCTTGAACTTTTTCACATTTTGTCACCTTACAACCACAAATCTAAATGTATTTTATTGAGATTTTATGTGATAGACCAACACAAAGTAGCATATAATTGTGAAGTGGAAAATGGAACAAGTATGCCACAACTGCAAACCTACCAAGACCTGGCCGTCTACCTAAACTGACAGACCAAGCAAGAAGAGCACTGGTCAGAGAAGCAGCCAAGAGGCCCATGGTCACTCTGGAGGAGCTGCAGAAATCCATAACTAAGGTGCATGAATCTGTCCACAGGACAACTATAAGTCGTGTACTCCACAAATCTGGCCTTTGTGGAGGATTGGCAAGAAGAAAGCCATTGTTGAAAGAAAGGCATAAGAAGTCCCATTTGCAGTTTGCCACAAGTCATGTAGGGGACACAGCAGACATGTGGAACAAGGTGCTCTGGTCAGATGAGACCAAAGTTGAAGTAACACTGTTCATCACCCTGAACACACCATCCCCACTGTGAAACATGGTGGTGGCAGCATCATACTGTGGGGATGCTTTTCTTCAGCAGTGACAGGGACAGGGAAGCTGGTCAGAGTTGATGGGAAGATGGATGGAGCTAAGTACAGGGCAATCCTGGAAGAAAACCTGTTGGAGGCTGCAAAGGACTTGAGACTGAGAAGGAGATTCACGTTCCAGCAAGACAATGGACAAGAGCTACAATGGAATGGTTTGGATCATTTGGATTCATGCGTTGGAATGGCCCAATCAAAGTCCAGACCTAAATCCCATTGAGCATCTCTGACAAGACTTGAAAATTGCTGTTCACAGACGCTAGCAGGACATGCTGAGCAAAGATCAGTGAATTTTTAGACTGGATTAGTTAGACAAGCTCTCTTTATTTACTTATCAGAATACATACATACATACACATACATATTTTTTTATTTCTGTTTTACTTCTGTAAATGTGATACATTTTAAATTACGTGTTAGCATTAGAGTGCCATCAACTAGACTATATCTGAGTTAGAGGGGAAATTACTTTCGCCAGCCATGGGGTCCAATTACTCCATCACCCTGATCATTGAGAAAACACCACTGAGCCAGGTGACGGCACACAAATAAAATACAGATATACTCTTTATTGAATTTAATTATATTGAATTTTTTAATTAGAAAATTGTGTTTGTCTAAAGGAATCACAAATCGTGAAATCTCTAAAGATCATCCTTTTAAAAATAAGGGACACAACGTAAAATAATTATAAAGGATTGCTCTATACTTAAGCACAGTGGATTATGGATTAGCTCATTTTTTGTGTATTTGTAACCAAACAGTAAAACAAAGGCTCACAGGAAATCATTTGGTGCCCACTAAAAAGAAAACTAATTTTGCTTACTTAAGAGTTGAAGTTAAAGAGTTCTGACTGAAAGACTGCAGAGCCTTTTTCTCCTGGAGAACAAGTCCTGTTATATCATATAGCAAAATATGTCAATTCAGGGACTGTTGGAATGGGTTATGACAGCTATGTGCTTTCATCTCAGAGGAATGCAGAAGAAGTCTAGTTAACCCCTGTATTCTTGAAACTGGCTCAATGTAAGCTTTGAAACCAAGCTCGCCCACCCAGCAAATTCTTGGAGAGGGAACTCAAACCCAAAACATTTAGCTGCATGTATGCAACCACTAGCATGATACCATTTACCAAACCTCAGAACTCTAAGTTGATTGTGTGATCCAAGCACATGTTTCCATTCTGCAGAAAAAGCCCTGGAAGTTTCCGTACTGACGGGTTGTGGGAGATTGCAGTGCAGTATGGGGCAGAAAGCATCTGACTGGCTCACAGCCAAGTCTAGGAGAGCTTGAGGATCTCAAGCAGGTCCGGATATTTTGCAGACAGACCCGGTTAACTCAGAGGTCATGACCTCAATTATCGTGTATGACCGCTTGAACTTCAAACATGTTAGGAGATCTTGTCATTTTGTATAAAATTCACCTCTCTTCTTGAAAGATGCCTATTTTGAATAGGGTGAACTTATTGGCCTTTTTTAAAGAAATAGGTTGAGGTTGCAAATGATCCTGTTGTTTTATTACATTCACATTTATGCATTTAGCAGACACTTTGCATTCAAGGTATACATTTTTATCAGTATAGTATGTGTGTTCCCTGGGAACAGTACTCACAACCTTTGTGCTGCTAACACAATGCTCTACCTATTAAGCTATAGGAACTTAGTCTGATGTTGTTTTATCTGTTTGACTGATTTACATGTTTCTCTGCCCCAAATAGCATTGTGACATTTTGCCACATTCCAAAAAAATTATTGTCATTGTATTAGATAACAACATATTAAACCAAATCTGCCAGGAAATTATGCTAGACCTTTTTTAAGAACTCTCTTCACTTTTCTGGGCCATTTTTGCATGCCATTTAATGGTCCTCAAGGTCAAAATACCTTTTGTTTTTTATTTTGATCTGTATAATTGTCATTTGTTATTATTAGTAGTAGTATTATTTTTTAATTTTCAAGTAAAATCTACCAAACATTTTTATAGCATGTTATGACTGAAATTGTGCTTGGGCTATCTACTGTTAAAATAATAATAATTATTGTTTGTTTGTTTTTGGTTGATGCTAAGATTGCATAAGTGCTTAAGCTTCCATTAATCCATAAACATCTACAATGGAAATCAGAGCAGAGCTTATCCAAGGCTGTGTTGTAATAAAAATATCTTTCCTTCCCTATTGTTCTGGCTAAATCATATGAGACTCTCAGTATAAATGGTGGAACTAACTTAATTATGAAAATCCTCTCTACTGCCTTGACAATGGCCTGTGGTAACTGGGGAATAAAAGCTGTAATCCATACAGTTGTGTGTGTGTGTGAGATACCATACCCATCAGGCTTTTCCACAACTGCATATAACATAAATGCATTTTGTATTTATCTATTTTTTAATAAAGTGTCTTATATGTGTCTGTTCGAGAGAGAGAGAGAGAGAGAGAGAGAGAGGGGAGAGAGAGGGAGGGGGAGTAGAGGAGATAGAAAGAAAGATGTGGATGGGATTGTTGATATATAAGAAAGAGAAAAGGAAAGGCCACAGACATCACCCTCTGTGGCTCATGGGTGTCCATCAGAGCTTGTGTGATGACATCACTGTCAGGGATGGTGTAGAGTCAGGAACTTGTGTTTTATTAGCAGGCACTCAGCATGAATCAGATGCCTAAGATTTTTTAGTGGTTGGCTTGATGTTGTTTTCCTACTTCTGTTTTAAGCATGGTCAGTCGTATAAAGCATTTCACTGCTTATCATACGGTGTATGTTTCTGCATGTGACGAATAAACTCTGATTTGATTTGAAGTTGTGGCAAGAAATATTGAAGACCTTGCCTCTTAAAAACAAAAAGGCCAATAGGCTTTAGTTTGCATCAAAGCTATAAGCCATAGTATTTCAGAGGCAAGTGTTATTGATGGAGGGAATGCTGCTGTTCTGGAATGTCAATTTGAATATGCCCCTGAGTGCAAGATGAATCATCAGTATTATTGGTCTGTTTCTTCAATGAGAATATCAGTATATCCACTAAAAGGTAATTTTGTCAAAGTTGGGCATACACTTGCATATAGAGAGCCTCAAAGCTAATGCCTATTAACTAAAAACCACCTATCTGCTCATCAAGTTTGATGATTTTGATTTTACAGTGGTCTACAGAACAAATGACAAAGCTTTTTCTTTTGTTCTTCTCTCCCCTTCTGAGCTTTTTAAGAGCAGACGCGTAAATGCTGGAAAATGGATAACAGGGAATGAAATTCGCAAAGACTCTCTTATGACACAAGCATACACTGGCCTACTAAACTCAACCTACAGAGAGACATTAAGGGCAACATAAAAGCAACTGTTACATTTCATAAGCTGTTTATTTATCTAGTGAATTTATCTCTTTAATTTCTGCACAGCAGCATACAGGGGATTGTGACAAAATATAAATAAGAAAATTCAACAGTGTTTCTTTTTTCTCTTTTAATTTAATTACAAACCTCAGTTAAAAGTGGCAAATTTTCTTCAACATTTAATTCTCAGTCACTCTCTCACGCTTCCCAGGAATGTAACATTGAACAGCAACTTAAAATGTGATATTGTTAATTATTAATATTATGTACAGCTGTCAGCTATTAGCAAACAATCCTTAGAGCTTATTGGGATTCACTTTTCATCTGTAGAATTCACTGAAAGAAAATACAATTATGTTATACAAAGATCAAAAATACTATTATAAACCCTTGTTATAAATGGTACACTATATTAATAAACTGCTGTTGACATTTTACATTTAAGTACAAAATTCTGGTGAGGTAGTTCCCTCTGAAGTCACTTTTTGACAGTGAAATACTGAAAAGACATCACTTAATTCTTTTCCATTTTTCGGTAATTATTTACAATACAGAAAATCTATGTTCCTTCATTAAAATTAAATTCCTTTGGTAAACATAACTGTCAGGAATGTGCAGTCCTGCAAGAATCAATTGTACATTCACAAAATGTTTGCATCCTTTTATCTTTTTCTGTTTTGGGATTTATTCTTGTACATAATGCAGAGGGGGCAAATGCATTGTTTTACGAAAAGCTGTTTTATTTAAAACATTCATTTGTGCTGTATTTTACCGTGGATCCTTATGAACTCATGTTTTTTTTCATAAATCCTTTTTCCTTCCCCCCGCTTGCCCACCCGGGCTGTGTTGGAGAAAGGTGAACTTTGTGAGAAGATCATATCAAGCTAAAGAGAGGCATCCAAAGGTTTTCTGTTCTCTCCAGTGTGTTCCCCTACTTGGGGTGTAAACATCGAAACGGCAGCTCATAGAGTCATTTTTAAAAATCTGGGCACCTAGGGACATGTTACATTCTCGATTGTCGATGTTACAGTCAGTGTATTGAGTATGGAGTAAAACTAATAAGCAAAATGTACTTACTTAAGACTTTACTAAATATTTTCTAGAGCTGCTTCACTTTGTCAGTTTAATGTTAATGGTAATCAGTTTTATTTACATGTAATATGTGTAACATGGCACTGTAATGTAAAATGTTACCTAGCCTACGTCTGGCTCTGTGGGGTTGGAAACAATTTGGCTAATTATGAAGTTATGCGAAGCACATGAACGCGCAACAGAGCATCTATTGTGTTGCTCTGGGCGTCCGTGCGCGTATTAAATGTCAGAGCCCGGAGGGAAGGAAAATATGGAGTGGACGGTTCAGGGAAGAGCGGAATAGTTCAGTTCAAAGACCTGTCGAATAAATGAATACATGTGGAACATTTTTAAAATAGATTAATGGCAAACATAAACTTTGGTTTAAAAGACAAAAATGAGGTGCAAGCTTGGCTTACAGTAAAGAAAATACTTGAGTTAAACAGAAGAGCATCTCCTCTGATGTATATATACCAACATTCATGTTTCCTATTTTAAACAAAAATAGCCATTTTTATTTATAATTTCACAAACACATAACTATGAATATGACTTTTCAATGAGTAAACTTCTAAACCTATGCGTGAAAAAGAAAAAATAGCTTTTTATGAATAAAGTATGCAATAAACTATGGAAATAAAAGTATCTATAAAAATATAAAAGATTTTTTCTTAGAAACATTGATATTTTTTACTAACTGCTGTAGCCTAGTAGTTAAGACTTGGAAAGCCGCAATCAGAACAGTCATTGGAAAGAATTGTTCAGTGCAATAAGTCTATATTTACTCATCAGTCTTTTAGAAGATTTTCACTCGCTTACCACCCACAGCTCTGCCTCCCTTAAGCACTCTCTGGGCAGGCTGGTCTTTGGAGAGAGGGCAGTATTTTATTGTATGCGCGTTATCTCCGTTGGCGCTGCATAAGGGGCATGTGTATGCCCGCAGGATGGGGCACACCACCCTTCCGTCTGGGGTTTTCAGAACGTGGGAGCCGTAAACCTCCTCGGGCGCCCCGTTATTCCGACAGAAGACGCAGATCTTGGGCTCCTGTTTATTCCGCGCAGCCGGTTTTCTCATCTTTCTCTCCACACCGAACAGATCAAATCCTGCGTAGCTCCCTCCGATGCCGATCTCCCGCTCCGGAGAGGAGGACAGCAGCCCCCCTGTGCCATGGTTCTGGTTCTGGAAAGGGTTCAGGATGGAGAAGCGCTCTTTCAGGTCCAGGATGGAGATGGAGTTTGTCGGGGGGCAGCAGCAAGAGTCCTGTTGTCCTCCGCTTTCGCCTTTACCACCAGCCGCGATTACGCACGGGCAGGGAGGAGTGTCATCCAAGCCCAAAGTAGCTTTAAGCGACTCCGTGATGGAATTGGGACTCTGGGGGACGCTGTGCTTGTTGTTCTTCGTTACCAGCGTGGACAGCCCGAGATAGTCATTCCAAAAATTAAAGGTGTAATCGTACGAGGTGCGCGCACTCAAGTAGTTGTGGTTAAAGAAATCCATTTCTTCCTCTACAAGGATGTTACCTGTGATGAAAACAAATGTACAGATAAATTCCGTCTCTGGTCTCCAGGATCTAAATGGGTCAATTCCAGTGCCTTTTCTGGGTGTCTGCGTCTGAAGAACAGGCATCTGGTTATAAGGAGAGTCAGAAGGAGGGCGGGGCTCTTTTTCAAGCCAAGCTTCTGAAGAGCAAATCCACAGCATGTTTTCTCCTGCCTGACCAGTAGATTAATGTCCACCGCAGTGGAAAGAGACGAGCTTTGTGATGGCGAAAAGTAAAACTTTTCCCAATAGATGCTGCTTTCCGCTTAACAGAGAAAGCGCGTTTGTCAATTAGTATGTGTGTTCAGTTATCAGTTCTTCTTGTTTTGTACGTTGTTTCGCACCACTCTATGAGTATACAAGCTAGTGTTCTTGCAGTACATACATTTTTACCATGATAAAAAGTGCTTAGATGCATGGCTACATAAAGTAGTTTTCTAATGCGAGCTCTCGTTCAACAGATGGCATATCAAATGTTTCGCGGACAAAATATAAAGCGAATTGACCATTGTAATTATTTAAAGATCATGCATTACATTCGATTTTCTTTGTGCTCAGCGACACATCAGGTAGTGTCACATTAGCTCGTCTGATGTGAGGTAATGTGCTCTGTGCGCACTGTTAAGGGTTTACATGCAGTGGAGCTGTACACGTGTGTCATTAGAAAAAGACATGCTTCTTTGTTCCTTGAAAACATGCCATGCGCGCCCCTGTGGGCCTGAGAGAGTCCGTTATACTGGTACAACACCAGTGTCATGTTAGTTACGTTTAGGTTTGGGTTTAGGTTTGGGTTAGGTCTCAACATTTGTAACTTTAATCTTAATTACACCAGTAGCATGTTTTTTGGGAATGGCGTCACTTCTTTATATTCCTTATATTCCTTAATATTAATAAACCCTTTCCCTTAATATTCTTTTCAGTCTCTGTGACTTAATTTAACAGGTTAACATTGAAGCAATAAGGCACAATTGTATTACAGAGTTGGAATGTACTTATCAGAAGTGTGACTGTTCTATGTAATATAATTGTATATAATTATGTAATATAATTACAGTATTCTTTTTTACTACTGTAAATGGGCCAGCATAGATGTCAGTAGATTTGCTCAGTTGGGGACTTTTCTCTGTTTGAAAGGCTGGGATGGTCATTGTTAGACAGGCACTTGGCTCAAAGCAAGGCCCACTGAGCTGTTCTGGATTCTGTCCACTCCAAAAGCCCTTGTCCAAATATCACACTGCCCAGAAAGACATGTTATGAATGTCTTGCCAAATTAACTCATCTCTGGCTAAACAAAAAGCTAATTTGTATTCTTGTATTTCGCTCAAGACCCCTTGAAGCGATGGGGCAGGGATTTGCAGGACACAGGTGCATACCAGCTGTTTTAAGTGCACATAAATAACAGCCTGGTCTCTCGTAGACCATCTCTGCAATTAATTGTGCATTTGTTGCAAGTTATTAATTGAATGTTTTTTAAAAGAAAAAATATATTCACATTTCATGTAGTCGTGCAATTAGTTGCACTTTTAGTTTGAGGCTTTGTTTTAAAATACCCGATGCATGCAGTACCTTAGTCATACCACTAAGGGTCTATGTGAACTCAGAGGAGCTCCTAATTGGCATGATGTCATTGACTGTTCTGGAGCACTGCAGCTTGTACAAGTTCTAAGAACAATACTGTAAACACATTTAAGCCAGGCAGACACTTTGGTGATGGTGAGCCACATTCACACATTTGAAATTGAAACAGTGGCTAGCAAATAAAAACAATTTCTAGCCTTGATCCGTGCTCCTACTGGTTTTTAATTTGACTTCATCATAGGAGAAGCCGCACTGAACTGTGACTCAACATTTCAGAACATTATCAGAGCAAAAATCGGATCACAATGGTCATTAGTTATTCCTATAGGTCATTTGGTAGAGCATTGCATTAACAGTGCAAAGGTTGTGGGTTCAGTTCCAAGAGAACACGTCCCTGCTGGTAAATTGTATGCTTTGAATGCAGTCTAAGTTGGTTTGGTTAAAAGCATGCCAAATGCATAAATGTAAATGCTATTGGCAAACATGTTGAACTAGCAATCATTTCATCATTCCATCCCATTCCTCCCCTAAAATGAACAGGGCAGTTTTCATATTGACCTCAGGTATGGCATGTTACCAACAGGTTGTCAGAACACTGTGAAATTTTGTGTTATTAATTGGTTTGCGTAATAATATCAGAAATCTGTATAATAATCAGATTGTAAAAGAATATCACAAAAAGAATGTCTTCAAAATAATTTCAGAATAGCTCCTAACAGAGCAATGGATCTCGTTTTCAGCTATGATTTGGAAACATGCACCTGTATTTTAGATTATTGCAGAATTTCTGTTTGAAATTTCTGTTGACTCAAAATCGCCTGAGCTCAGTGGCATCGATGAGATACTTAAAAGAAATATAACAAGGGACCTCTAAGTAATAACAAAAGATTCTAAGTAATAAAGACGTCCATTAGCATTCCCTGCAGGGAGGATTTTACCCAGCGTAAGAGTATGATTTCTGTGGATAGCAGTGTTTTCTGCCACAGTGTGGGCAGGGGCCACACTCAGCTGCGTTGTGGTACAAAAGGGCTTCCTTTATTCTGATTAATTATTTTCCTTCTGGAATGTGGACATTAGGCTCCTCAGCACATCTACCATCATCAGCCACTGTACGTCTAATTTAAAGTGGAGGAGAGTTATCTGAATGTCTGCCAGTATAGAGGATTAGGTCTATTTAAAAGAATAGAATGCCATACCTAGCTGCTCATCTGAGCAGAAAGGAGTAAAGAAAATGTGTGAATTGTGTAAATTTGTTAAGAAATGCATTGTTGACTTTTGACCTTTTGGCACTTGTTGAAATTGTGGGCTGTGTTGTAGGTTGAGGTAACGCCCAGGACACATCAAGCCGATAGTCGGCCGATGGGTAAAGTTGGGTGCTTTTTGAGTGTCAGTCAGCTTTAGTTTTATATGTGCGTTTCGTACTGTTGGCTCTAGTCGGACATGTCGCCTGTTTTCAGGCAGATTCTGCATATTGAATTGACGGCTGAGTTTTTCAGGAAAGTGGGAGAGTTTGTTCTCACACAAGCGCAGAGCATACATGCCTATTGGTCATTGGCTGTAGTCTGTCCGGTGTGTTCAAGTGCAACTTTTTTGTCCTAACGCCATGGCCAACTTTCCTCAGCACTAGTTCTTTGGCGATGGTTTAGTGTGTTCCTATCACAACAGCTAGAGCCTTGTTTCTGAATGACCTTGGAAAAAATGCTGTAGGATGTTTGATTTAATTGGTCTGAGACTAAATTTGTTTTTGTTTTTACAGTCCTAAAACAGTAAGGACAAAGTTTAAAGTTAAATAAATCCTTATCATATCTGAAGAATTATTGTCATGTTGCTAGGGTGTTGCTGTGGTGTTTGGAGTGGTTTTCAGTGTGTTCCTATATCATTATTGGGGTGTTTCTGTATAGTGTTTAGCAAAATGGTATGTTGTTGCTAGGATGTTCTGGATAGTTGCTAGGTGTTTTCTTGCTGGCCTACATCAAAACAGCCAACCAGCAATCACCCTGACCCCCACTATGATTGTCTGACCCTAGTTTATGTGCAGGCCCTTTTTTCAATGTAAGTCTAAGGAGCATTTGTGGCCTGTCTTATCAGTTCCAAGTGAAAATGGAAAGTTTTATCACCTAGAAAAGCATTAGCACATCTCTTCTCAACAAAACTAAAGTTTAAAACAGAGGGTCATGTCTCTGATCAAATATAAATTATATAAAGTTAATTAAACATCAGTAAAAATTTGCCTCACATTCACTAATACATTGAAAACAAGTTTTTGGAAATAAAAGCGGAAGTTAAAATTGATTTATCATCCATGAGAAATAAATAGGCATCGATACTGCACTACATTCTTAAAGCTGCAACATTACATCATAGGACAGGATGAGAAATTACAACAGGCCCCACTTCTCCCTTGGTATGATAGTCTGATTTATTGTCATCATCAATTATGCAGTGGTATATCCGGGAGTCACCATGGTGCATTGCTTTCTATAGGACCAAGTGATGCAGTACAAACCAGAAATGGAGTTGGACTCTTATTGGGACAGTTTCTGCCCTGTCAGAGTTTCTGCTTTTGAGTTTTTATCCCTGAGTTGACGGAATCATTTAAAGAGTTGCAGATTTGTGTAATGAGTTCTTAGCATCTCTTTCATCTCTTAGCATCGCTTTTCTCTCTCTCTTTCCCCAATGGCTACAGTATGTCTCATATCAGTAATGATTGAAGATTTTGGTGGGGCTTCTTTGTTTCAGAACATGAACTGCTGTAACTGAAATATTAATGGTCACATTATTACTTAATTTTGTTGTGACTCAAAGGAATTAATATCTATCTATTAAATTGGTGCTAATTCAGCCCCTGTCTGGAAGAAAGCTGCCTGCGCTGAACTGGGAATTACATTAGGCCATGAATGATCTATGGCATCAGTATGGCGCCTGTCGCTGCAAACTGATTTTAGTAGTTTGAGCTAACAAACTGATGAGTGCATAAGCAGCTGTTGACCAAGGGAAACATTTACTTTTAATGAGATATATTGGTGCGCCCATCACTTGGAGTGTAATGCTAGCATTAGCCTGATGCATAGCCCAACTTCCATA
This sequence comes from Botia almorhae, assembly GCA_036877575.1. Classification (NCBI taxonomy): domain Eukaryota; kingdom Metazoa; phylum Chordata; class Actinopteri; order Cypriniformes; family Botiidae; genus Botia; species Botia almorhae. The sequence goes on from JAZGTJ010003219.1 coordinate 14,752, forward strand.
TGGGGTCTAACTTTAATTGCGACCCAGTCAACACAAGCTGATAAATGTGACTTAGAGCACTTTAGAACTGCATTTAACAAATGCAATCTCTCTTTTTCTGTATGTTGTGTAATATCCTTCTGGAAGTTTAATCATCACATTTAGCATGTATATTGAATGCGAAGAAGTGTTTTCTGTGGTTGAAATAAACACTAGCATTCTGCTTAAGCATGCCCCATTGACACATGCTATTAACATCTCTCTCAGGTGAACACACATTTCAGGGAACACATGACAGATCACTGTTTGTACATGATGTTAATAGGTCACAAATGTGTCTGTTGTCATTTCCCTTACATTAATGCTTCAAACTACCATTTATGAGGTAAAAAAACCAACCTTAAAATAAGACATATTCTCTGAAAACATCTGAATATCTTATTGGTTTAAAACTAAAGTTCTTTAGAGCATTGTTCAAACCTGTTGTAACAAATGAGATTATACAAATTCATACGAATTAGCCCCAGATTGCAAAAATTTATGAATTGTCATAAGGTCAAAGATTTGTTCACAGTGTAGCACAACGAGACACAGCATCTGGTTTGATGCTATGGGGAACGCCTCCGATGTGACCAGTGTCTGAATCTCATGTCTAATCACGCCAGTGTAATTGGCCTACAGCATTGTCTGATGCACATCAGGTGCACTGGCGGGCATATTAGGGCACCTGTAGAGTGTGTTACTGACTTCTTTGTCTGAAGAAGTTCTCAGGGAACCAAGGTTACATATAGAAATGAGAGACATTGCCATGTTGACACATGGTCCATGTTGAAACATAACCACCAAAGGCACAACTCAAAAACCCTACTTGCGACAAAATGCTAGACACTTAGAAGGGTGCTCGGTGTGGGACTTGATCCCCAGTCTCCCATGCCAGTGTCGACATATTTAACACAAAATGCCATTGGACCAGCTGCGAAAGGGCTTGGCAATAACAGCTCACAAGCCTGACACTGCCTTTGAGAGGGTTGGCTAGTGCAAGCAACAGCTTTGCCAGCCTGTCACCAAGGGAGCGGGGGACCTTCTGTAGTGAGTCAAACACTCAACCTGAGGACTGACATTTGACGGACACTGGTAGATAGAGGCTTCAGCACTCAAACATCGTCCTATTGACCATGCTCTACAAAGACACGGAACTCAATCACTGGTCTATTGTGTCAGTGCTGGCACACTAACACCAACGAAGCAGGGGCCCCTTTGTAGTGAGGGTGCCAAACGGTCAACCCCGAGGACTGAGATCTGAAGGAAGCTGGTAGATAGAGGCTGCAGCGCTCAAACCTCGTTCTTTTGACCGAGCTCTAAAAGGAGGCAAGGGAGCCAGACTTACAACACTGCTGAACTCAATCTTAAGAAACAAACTCAACATAGATCACCAAGAGGGCAGAAACCTTCTCCAAGAGGGGATCCGCCAGGTTCCAGAGTGCTCAGTAATGACTGGCTGGTACAGCACCAGGAGACTCTGCCCTCAAGGTGCTCTTCCAGCCAGGAGACTGCTACCCAAGGGGAGCCATACACACAAGCCAACTCCAGAGACTCGGAACTGCGGTCTCGACCGAAACCTAAACTCCAAATATACAACAAAGCGAAGCTTCTTCAGTGAGAAGCCCTCACAGCTCTCTCTAGAGCTGAGTGCGCCTGTTCTATAACCCGGCAAACAACACAGAATTCATGTGCGCCCTCAGGTGTTAGAAAACCTCTGACAAGGAGGCACACACTTTCTGCAGTTATTTGCTGCTAGGTCCATTGGTGCTTCAACATGAGAACAACAAATGGCTCAAAGACATAAAAGCTAATGACACACTCTACAGGTGCCCCAATATACTGTACTTAAAAATGCACCTGATGTGCAGGCTTCTGGGCACATCAGGCTTTTTTTTTTACATTTGGGCACATTTGTTTGGGTAGCTTGATCAGTTTTAGGGAATAATAATAATCCCTACAAAAAAATCCTTACAATTACAATAGGGTTTCTGCACTTTGTGCCTAAACCCCAAACAAAATGGTCACCATAGGTGAAAGTTCACACTTAATCTTAAAGTATATTAATAAGAGGTCTGCTCCTTCACCTCCACTATTTCTTTCTTTCTTCTCAGCTCTCTCAAGACATGCATTTTGTTCTTGTATTGATCTGTGTTATAGTCCATATTAAGTCTAATCCTTATTAATTGCCAACATGAGGATAATTATAGGTTCAATTTGAGAGCAGAGTAGCTACATGTTGGCATTTTCCCCTTATTTGTATACGCCATAAATCAACAGTTTCATTAAGTGTTTACAGCATAAAAACATTTATTTGTTCAGCAACCACACCAAATAAACAGCTAAAGTGCTTTAGATATTATCCATCTTAAAAAAAATCTTAAACTCATCTTTTTCATCTTTACTTCCTTGACTAATTTACTAACACACCCCCACTTCTACTTTAAAAAGAAAAAAAAAATATTCCTTATACTGTGTTGAAATATCTGAGACCTGTCTATAGCACTTATTCACTGTTGCCTCTTATTGTATTCGAATTGTTTTAGGAAATCATCAGTATTAGCAAAAACAGGTCTTGCAAAGGTTTTTACTAGCTTTTGTTACCCTGACTTTTGTGTTTCTCTTTATTCATGCAGCGCTGTGCTATCATCTCAGAGTAAACAGTAAACACTGACCTAAACCACCCTAGAAGAAAGACTTTGTGTAACGATGACCCAGAAACAGTAGGATCAATTTGCAGCAATTTATTTAACAGAGTAAACCAAAAACAGGTGAGGATCAAATACCGGCAAACAGAGCAATGAGGGTGAGACAAAAACACAAAGGGAAAACAGGCAAGGGTTGTCTGCCAGTGTCCAGGTCAAAACCAAAGGGTAGGCGGCAAAAATCCAAAACGGTAAACAGTCCAACCGGCAACAGGTAATCAGTCCAAGAAAACATTCTGAAATGTAGTGCGTGGCAAAACAAGACATAGCACTGAATGAGGCGCAAACCTGGGCTTAAATAGAGCAGCTAATTACTAACAGGTGGCATACAGGAAGTAATCAACCCTAGGTACAGGGACCATGGGAAATGAAGTCCGAATTACAGCTAAACTGTACAACTACGTGTACAAGACCCTCATTTTCTTTGTACAGCAGTTTAAAGCAATACCTCAGTCATTATTTATCCTTATTTACACACTCTGTTTTTTATTTTTATAAAAAAATTACACTATTTTTATAGTTATAAGCTTATAGAAATATGGTGCAAATTTGTATGTTTAATAATAATTTAATGGTGCTCTTTATACTTGTTGGAAGATTATAGAAAATAAATTCCTAACAATTTTCCACTAAAATAAAAGCATAAAGTTTAAGAACAATACATGGGAGAGTAAATAATGACATAATTTTAATTTAGGGAAAAACTGTAAACTGTACAGTAAACTGGTTGTGGAAAGCGGGACATGGTTTTGACGCCGCTGCCAGCGGAGAGTAGAGTCTGGAGACGAAAATGGTTAAGGGAAACGCCTCCCTCATAATTATCTCTAACAACTGTTTTCCTTTTGCAGTGAGTAGAGAGACAGGTTAAAACAGGGCTGCAGGAGAACGACGGGGTTGCGGAGTGAGCAGAGGAAGAGACAACGATCATAGAGAGTCCGATTGTTTGCAGGAAGCTGAAAAGCCTTGCGCTGACGGTTATTTTGCTGTAATAACAGCAACTCTGGTCTTTTTTAATTTTTACGCCAGGGAGACGTTGTCACAGTGTTGCTAAAACCCGGGAATTATTTATTTATTCACCCCCCCTTTTTTAAATCGGATGTACGCTGCCATGGAGTCTGCGTCACTGGATGAGCTTGTCAAGCCGCTAGCCAATTTACATTATGCGCAACACCAGGCTCTCCTGGAGCTGAGGTTTCATTTTTTCCTTGAGGGGCAACAGGAGGATCAGCGGCTGCTACGATCTGCGCTGGCACAAGGGGTCGGGGGACCTACGTTTTCCTATGGCAACCAACCCGCTCATCTCCCACTTCAGAAGATGGGCACCGAAGATGACCTGGAGGCCTTCATCGAGCTCTTTGAGTGTACAGCAGAGGCATGCACCTGGCCGGAGGAGCATTGGGCCGTTCGGCTCATTCCGCTCCTGTCGGGGGAGGCCCAGTTGACTGCCTGACAACTACCAGTGCAAAGCCTCCTCAATTACCAGGACCTCAAGAAGGCCATTCTGCAGCGGGTGGGTCGCACCCCAGAACAACATTGCCAGCGTTTTCGGTCGCTGACCCTCCAGGACTGTGGATCGCCTTTCGCCCAGCAGCTCTGGGAGGCCTGTCGGCTGTGGCTATGTCCAGAAAACTGCAGCGTCGGGGGAATCATAGAGAAGGTGGTGCTGGAGCAGTTCACTCAGTTCACACAGCAGTTCACTTCGCCTAGCGAAAAAGACGGTGGAGTGGGTCCAGTGTCATCGCCCCGAGACCTTCGAGACCGCAGTCTAGGTGGCAGAGGACCATATGGCAGCGTATGGGGGAGCCCCAGGCCCTTCGCTCGCTTTCCTTTCTTCCCATCTGTTCCCTTCTGATTCTCCTCCTGTCCCTGCTTCCATGTCCAGAGACTCCAGGCGGCCGGTTCCGGCCCCAAGAGTCTGACAGGAGGGGAATCCCAGGAGGACCAACCCCGTAGCCTTTCTGAGGTGGTCGACTCACCACCCTACGCACTCACCACCACCACCCTCTCTTTTGACTCCACTGCGGAAGGAATTTCCCTTAGCCAGCAGTGTGGAGGGGAAGCCCGGGCCGCTCTGTTGGCACTGCGGGGAACCAGGGCACTTCCGGGATCAATGTCCCCAATGATCAGTGTGGGGGGAAATACATATCAGGCTTTGGTGGATTCTGGCTGTAACCAAACCTCTATCCATCAACGCATGATGCAATCAGGGACATTGGATACGAGCCGCATGGTTAAGGTAAGGTTTGTGCATGGGGACATCCGGCAATACCCTATGGTCATGGTCACAATTCAATTAGGGGGCCAAAAGCAAAGGGTGGAGGCGACGGTTAACCCCCACCTGAGCCACCCGCTTATTTTGGGGACAAATTTGCCATTATTTTCCACACTATTAAAGGGAATGTGTACGGGTGGCTCCCGTGGAAACTCGGCCGACCGGGTCGTGAGACTGGCGGGGGTTGGTGAGGTGCCCCTAGGTACCACGGAGGCATGGTTGGGGGGAAACGACCCGCCACGAGGTGAGACTAAAGTCTTCACCCCGCTCGGGGACTTTTCTCTTAAACAGTCTAAAGATGAGACATGTGCCATGCCTTCAGTACGGTCCAATCCATTGACGGTACCCCTGTCAACCCCTCCCGAGTTCTCCCGTACCCTTATTTTGCAGTAATTAAGGAGCGGTTATATCGTGTGACACAGGACACACAAACCTTCGATGGAGGAGGGCTCTGTACAGGCTCTCTCAACAGTACAGAAGAGGGAGGAGCACGGGCCTGAGCTAGATTTAAAGCCTAAGGCTGTAGCCCCGGTCCCATGTGGAGCCCACCTCTCGTCATCCCAACTGGCAGACATGCAAAAATTAAAACATGAATTTGCCTCATAGAGCACCACATGGAAACACCTCCAGGGGTAGTGGTACGTTCCAGGCCCTATAGGTTACCGGAACACAAGAAAAAGTTAGTCCGGGATGAATTAGAGTCTATGCTGCAAATGGGCATGATAGAATCGTACAGAGTCGTACAGTGACTGGTCCAGTCCGATAGTCTTAGTTTCTAAGGTTGACGGCTCGATCAGATTCTGTGTCGACTATCGTAAGGTGAACGTGGTGTCAAAATTTTATGCCTATCAAATGCCTTGGATTGACGAGTTGCTCGATTGGTTAGGCACGGCTCGCTTTTATTCTACACTGGATCTGACAAAGGGATATTGGCAAATCCCACTAATGCAATTTGTCACACTTTCGTTTGGATTGTTTGGGGCACCGGCCATGTTTCAGCACCTCATGGACCGGGTCTTACGACTCCATCAAGCATATGCCGCTGCTTACCTGGATGATATTATCATATATAGTAATGACTGGCGGCAGCATATGCAACATCTGCGAGTGGTCCTGAGGTCACTGCCCGCGGCTGGGCTTACAGCCAATCCAGGAAAGTGTGCAATTGGACGGGTGGAGGTACAGTATCTGGGCTTCCACTTGGGACATGGACAGGTGCGGGCCCAAATTGACAAAACCGCAGCAATTGCGACCTGTCCGCGTCCTAAGACCAAAAAGGAGGTGAGGCAGTTCTTGGGGATGGCTGGCTATTACAAACAGTTCGTTCCAAATTATTCAGAAGTCACCAGCCCAAAAGGGGGGCTCTAGACCCGGTCCACTGGACAGAGCAGTGCCAACAACTTTTACCCTAGTTAAAGCTGCACTGCGGGCCATTGTTGCACTCTCCTGACTTCTCTCTCCCTTTTATCCTGCAAACGGACACATTGGACAGGGAGCTGGAAGCAGTTCTGTCACAAATCACGCTGACGGTTATTTTGCTGTATTTTTTCTGTTCTGTTAATAAACGAGCGTTGCACCTCTCATCCACTACCCAACTCTATGCTGTGACGTTTTTACGCCAGGGAGACGTTGTCTCGCTGGTTAAACTGATTAAAGAGTCTGTTCTTAAGAGAGAGAGAGATTGGAATGAAAATAAAAAATAAAAGAGAGAGAGAGATTGGAATGAAAATAAAAAATATCTTTAATGACAGAACCCTGATGTTCCTTTTGCTCATATCTAAAATAATTTGCAGTGTAAAATTGCATATTAGCTCACAGATAGCCCTTTGTAATACTGTGCGTTTGTTCAGTGCTTAGCAAAGGTCCAGACTGAATAATCATAACTCTCTGGGTATGTGTTGAATGAGGCTAATAAAGCAGGTGGATCGATAACACACACACACACCCTTTCATTATGGCCATGTTATTTATAAAACCATTAAACTGAGCCACTGTTTTTGCATTTGCGGGTTGATTTATTCTGTTGTGTTTGTTTCGAACTCCAACATTATTATAATGGTGTGTGTATGTGTGATTATTTTTAATGTAGAGGTTTTAATGATAAGTAAAGCACATTGGTTTTGTTTTCTATTCATGCATAAATTCCTAATGACCACACAGCCGATACCTCGCCTGCTGTAATGCAGGCATTTATACTGCAGATGTACTTTAAAAAAAACTGCATTCTGCCAGTCTTCACATTTTCAGTCATTTTATTTGTCTTTTTAAAGAGCAGCCAACAGTCTGTGATACCTGCAATGCTCCACCGCCGAGAGCACAGCCATATGTTCAATAAGTTAATTAAAATGTTACGAGCTTTTGCAGCACTGCAATGAAATCAGATTCCATGTAATGAAGGTTATTAATTTTCAATATGGCATGGAGCTAAAAATTACAGACCTGGGATCAGCTGAGGGAAGAGAATTGCAGAATAACAGCGACATAATCATTCATCCTTTGCTCATCTGTGTGTGTGTTGTCAGCCTCATGTACTGTACCTAATTACACAATCAAATGTGATGAATTCCTCTCACACCTCAAACCAACATGAAGATCTCCTCACATGTCAGAAAGCATCACAAGTAACATAACTTAATCTCAGTGCACTGAGAAAATGTGAAAATTAGAAAAAGTATAATCTTGCCTGCTGTGACCTAACCTGTTTGCAGGCTTCACCTGAAAATAACTGTGCTCTGGCCTAGTTGAGTTTTTGTGAAATTAACTGGCCTTTTTCTGCTAAAACTTGCATCACTATTACTATAATAATATTATTGTTATTATTGTTTAATATCAAATTAGTCAAAAATTTGAACACACCCCTAACACCATACACGAAACCCTTTAGAGATGTTAATATACACAAACATTTCTCATAATGTTATAGGAAATACACATTAATGTGTATAGCACATAGCTCTGTATTTAGCACCCAGCTCTGCATTTTTTGTTTCATAGCTCTGTATTCTTAATGTCAACAATATTGTCATTTTTTTGGGAAACAAAAAGACAAAGTTGATACATACATAGCAACCACCCACGACACACTAGCAACACCCAAGCATTGTGGAAACAAATTTTGACACGGGAAAGCGTCACTTTCATTTTTTTCTAATAATATTAAAATCTAGCATGTGAAGTTGTATTCATACAGTATGCATTTGCATAGTTAAGCAAGCACCGATGTCAGCTGCAAATTAAACTGCAACATTTATAGAGAGGTCGAATGTGAAACTTGATTCATTTCAGCTATGGCATTCCTCCAGGTAACCTAACATTCTTTAAGGCATGGTGCATTTTCTGATACTTGGTTGTCATCGACTGTTTAAAAATGGCCCCTGGTGGTTTTCCCCCTCCTCTCTTCCTCTCTTACCTGTCCTTTAATACTTTTTTTGAATTTGCTTCAGTCAAAGCCGCATACACACACACACAGGGCTGCCACAATGCACCTGACACGCTCACAATGCCACTTTTGTTACCTTGGTTTAGAGAGAGACGGCAGCTAACCTTTCTCCCCCCTGATGCTTTCATCTTTCCCCCGGCAGCACCTGAGCTCAGGGTCCGTTCAGTATCTCTGTGCAGACACCACAGTCCAGGCATTGGTAAAGCCTAAATGCTTTTAGAAGTGAATGTGTGAATGCCTGCATGTTATTACTTTTAAAATTCGTCAAATTTTAATATGCAGCCATTTTCAGCTGTAGGCTGTGTTCCAGTAAGCTATCTGCCTTGCCTGCTGAAAAAACAACAGCCAGCTTTGGTTGTCTTAGTGTGTCTTTCTGTCTGATCCAGCTGGTACATCAGATGTTTTTTAGAGGTTTAGGGCAATACCTACATGGTGTGTGTGTGTGTGCATTGCTGACAATGTTCTATATTTCTTCTGAAATCTGTGTGAAAAGTGTATTATTGAAACTGAGTGTGCTGGTGTGCAGTAGAGTTTAATGTGTGTGTGTGGATAGACAGCAGCAAAGCTCTCATACCTGTCTCTCTCTCTCTAATGAGGAACTTTTCCAGATGAAAGCCCTGTTACCTCTGCTGTTGCTGTCATAAGCTATTCCACCTTTTTCTCTCCCAATCGAGGCTGAGTGAAATCTCTCCAGGGCTCTGCCAGGCTAACACAACTGCCTGATTCCTTCAATCTCCCTCCCTATTTTCCAACAGCAATACCTGTTTCATGTATAATGTAGTTTCTCATTTCTATTTCACCTGAAGTCTTTCTATAAACATAAGGTTTTTTGATCCACTTTATAAATTATTTAAATGGCAAAAAGAAACATGACTGTTTTTTACCATTATGTTATGAGGAAAGGTGACTATCACCTATCAACAGCCTGTAGTGCTATTGGCTTCATAAATGAAATGGAGGATTTAGTTAAACTATGCTTTAGGATAAGATTAAACAACAAAGAAATCCTTGTTTTTTTTTGGTGCACTGTAACCAAATTGTCATTACTGTAGTACTTGGACACTGCATTGGTTATGCTACAATTGTAATTTTTAATTTATTGTACTTTAATCTTGTATGTATTGAGTTTATTCTTAAACTTTATGACTTTATTTTGATATTGTTGTGAAAATATTATTTGAGTTCTCAAATTCTTTTCAAATTTCATTTTAACGTGGCACTAAAGCAGCATCGTAACATGGTCGTATTTCAGCATGCTAAATTTTCCGTTTCCTTCACAAATACATTCTCCTTATCTGAATCTCTCTGCTGTCCATCACCTGTTGTTTCCACAAGCATCACCCCTTTCTCCTCAGTCCAGCTGGGCTGAATGGCTTTATTTGCTGCTGTTTATTGCCAAAGTCAGCTGATGGTATAACCACATAAGTGGCTGAGTAACATTTGACTCTTTGCGCACCTTTGTACAAGTTGTTGTTCCCAGGGAGTGAAAGAAAACTCCCCTCCTTTTAGCACTTAACTAAAGCTAATTTACCCTTCCTCATTGTTTGCTAAAAGCTTGTAGCTGCAGTGGACAAAGCAGAGGGGTATCAGGTTTGGATTGGAGCTGTTGTGGGGAGAACCTGATCTGCATGGCCACTGGAGGTTTTCAGGGACCGGGTTATGTTGCCGTGGGAAGCGGTAGCTTTTCCCAGATGAAGGTTTTTCAAAGTGCTGTTCTCCCGCTGGGATAGTGGAGCCACCTGTCCACATGCAAACAGAGCTGTCAGCCCAAAAGTTCAGCACAGTGCGCTTGTCATATCCAATCAGCACGCGATAAATCCCAGCAGGCCAAGCATTGAAGACGGCCTCATTAAGAAAATTTCAATCAATGGTGTCATAAAGGCACAGGAATAGAGATTAGATTGGTCAAAGGTCAGACATTCTGGAATCCACAGATTAAGCAGTTTGTTTCAGCAGATGTAATATATGATTTCTGTCAGCACTTTTTAAGTAAACCATTGAGTCTTTATTGAGGTGTGTGAGACCTTTAGAAATAGCTGTTGAATTGTGTTGAAGAAACACTCTAAATGAATCTCTCATTTCTAAAGTTTGCCAATTTTGCTTCAGTTGTGTAGTGCCTGTTTGTGCAGCACTTTAAAACGTGAAGTGACAGCACAGACTTGGTTCTGCCCGTGAAAGTACTAATTAAATATTCACCTGGATGCGTCTTCTGATGGCACCTCAACACACACTCATTAATGCAGGGCTTCCTGTGCACTCTCAGAACAGTGATTGAGTGGTATTCATGGACCTCAGTGGAAATTCTCCTCAAGATTTATTTGCTTTTATTTATCAGTGTGCATTTAGTTATCTCAGTGTGTAGTACCACAGTGTACAAGCAAGGCCAATACAAAAACCATTAATACAGACCTCAAAATAAATATCAAATGTAGACCACATTTACTGCCTGCAAATATACACAAAGAGGAAATGACAAGGAAATGAAAGGACAACTCAGCCCGGGTGCTGACAAAAGATTTATGAAATCAGCAATGCAGATCTTGGTTTCCGTGCACAGAATTTTGTCTACGCCTACAAACAGATCCGTTCTTACCTCACATGTCAACATTGCACAAAACATAATGAATTCTTCATATCAATCATTCTGGGGATTACGGGATACTTCATTATCATAGATGGTGATAAACATGGCTTTGGGCATGATAAACCTCATAATGAGCTTTAAGCTTCATGCAATTAATTTTCTTTCTGCGAGGGAGGGAAAATGTCATGTGTGAGGAAACTCAGCCTGTAATTAAATGTAACCCTGGCAATAATGCTTGCCTATCACAGGCACTGCTAAAGATGTCCAATGGTATGAAAGATAATAACCCCAGCCAATAAAACGCTGTCTCAGAAACTTGTAGGGAGAGGCAAGATTTTACATTGCATTGTAGTTTGCGGAATATTGTATGTTTGCATGTCAGAGCTATCTAAAGATGCCATGTTAGCACAAATCATGCTGGGAAACTCAGGCATTATAAAGCACCGGACTCACTTTATTTGTCTACTGTTTATTACTTCTCTGCCACACATTGTATAGAACAGGACTCTTTAATGCATGTTCCCGGAGGTCCACAGACAGGGTTCAGGTGTGCCTAATTAGGGTTGGATCTGAACTCTGCAGGTCTGTGGACCTCATTGGAGACTTCTTGTATAGAACAACAGTCTTCCTTGTCTTACTTAAAAATGGCCAGAGGATCATTTGATTGCTCAGAGGTTTCTCCTTCATAGATTAGGAGATTCTCATTTGTGTTTCATTGAAGTAGCATTCAGTGTCTTCAAATTTTGTAGGAGAAATAAAACCTGGAAACCATTAAACCATTGTTTACATAATATCAAAATATATAGCTATTAAATCAAAGTAGAAAATAGAAAAATGCGATGTTGGATAACCACAATGCATCAGTCAGTGCTCTCAGAAAAGACACAAAAAAGCTGCAGCAGAGAAAGACAGCTGTGATCCATCATGAGTACTTCAGCATGTACTGCACAGGCTCTCGTTGTAGACCTTCATTACTGGGACTTGTACGAATATTCCTTCTCGCTGTCCTTGATTCAGTTCTGTACTTTCTCTCAGGGTCTCCTTTTCTTCCTGTCTCTCTCTCACATACACACACACCAAAACCTACACTTTAAAGACAAAAACACCTTTAAAGCAAGTTTGCTGGTGAGCTGGGCTCACAGTCTGGTAAAGCTAAGCTGGTTTATTGGTTTTAGAATAGATTTAAGGAATGACCAATTTGAAATTTGCTACATAATCAGCCCCTAAAAAGCCTGACTATAGTCACTAAGAAAATGTCACAGTACTGTAAAAAAACATAAAAATACATTATTGGGTAGAAAACAAATTACACCATTCAATTTTTATTGATACCTGGTTGCAATTTTGGAGTAATGTAATTCAATAGATAATGTTTTAATGCTCACTACCTCACTACATTTTGGAACAGGGTGGTAAGGTTTCCTTTCATGAACTCCTATGATATAAGGTCATCTCTTTTTGATTAAAGCCAGGTGGTCAATTCATATGGTCCATGTAGTCTGAAGTCCACTTTCCGTTCTTTATTTTTTCATAAAAATTAAAAACCCTCGGGTATTTATTGTCAAATGCAGACCCAGCGATGAACTGCAGCCAAGCTGATAAATTAATTAGCTCATGCATATGTATGATCTCACTAAATGGTCTCTTCTGACACCCATTACCACTGCTGCACCAATCATACCAATCCTATTTGGGTAAATTTGCATGAGGACATTGGAATATTAATCATGTCTGACAGAAGTGGCAGCAGTAAGGTGAAAGATTGAATGGGGTAAAGTGCTCTGTAACCTACATAATTGAGTCTGAGGTTATATAAATATCTAGCCTGCTTTATATATCTCACCTTCAAACCTGCGGTTTGATGATATCTGTTATTTAGCAGTCACACATAATCTGTATTTATAGCTCATACAGCAGAAAGGTTGGGGGGGGGGGNTAAAATTACTATTGTACAAAGAAAGCAGAATTAGGTTGCTGCCTTTTCTCTCTGTTCTTTTCCAGTTTAGAGATGTCTATTTTTATCAACAGCCCTGTGGAATACAACACACTGCATCACTCAGAGTATACGCATGTCATACAGATGACCAAGTTTACTGGGTGCCGTTAGGAGATGGATTCTGGGGCAGGAACCCAATTTATCTGCTGCTACCACTGTGCTCCCCAGGTGATGGAGAGATAGAAAGAGAAAGGGATTCTGAGGGTGGGAGGGGTAGCTGGGCTAAAATTAGCAACAGGCTACAGACTGGCAGGCTTGTATCAATCACACAAGTCTGTGTGACATGAATGCACCAGGGAAAATAAAGAGAGAGCTGTCAAGAGACAGAAAGAAAGAAGCTTATAGACATGTTGCAACACTCAAATTATATATACATAATATATATATATACATACAGATGTTGGCCTAGAGATTAAATTCATTATAGTAAACAAGGTTTCCTTAATCCTCTTTTCTTTTCTTCGCAAACTATTCTGAATTAAAAGATAACCAATGACCTGATTATTCTTCCTGTTCTGCTGGTCACCCTAGTTTTAAATGACCAAATCTATAGCAATTCCTCTTCATTTTTACAAAGTGAAATAGGTGGAACTGGTTATTTGGACCTCTGCCTAAAGGTCAGGAAACAAAAAAGCATGCTGTGCAGTCACATCAATTTCACTGATACTGACTTCAGTTCTGGCCGCAGTGACTGTTTAGGAAAAATCCTGGAAAGACAGATAGATTTAGTTATAATGTGTTTACAATATGTGTTTGTGTTTCCCTGGACAATCACACAAAGGTCATTCAAAGAAAATAGCCATTCTCTGCAGGTGTGTGTGGCCTCCTCTTCAGTCCATTAACTGAGGATTAGGGCACTTTATTCAGCCCCTTTATTCCAATCAGCCCAATGTCACTTTGTTGCTTTCTGTATGTAAAGCTTTCAAGCGTTCCCTGTCTGCCCAACAGGAAAAGAGAGAAGGTTCACTAGCCTTTTTAGTCTGATTTCATCCATCTGTCGTTGACCATGATTAATGCACAGACCCGAGCAAGCCAGCCCTTTCGCCCCGGGGGGCACTGTTTGATCTCTGACCAGAAGGGCTGATGGAGGAGCTGGGGCATGTCAGGACCACTGGGTTGAACTGACAGCAGAGCATTTTGGGAAGTCCTTGAAGGGATTTAGCATCTTAAAGTCAGTTTAAGTTTTTTTCTTTGTTTGAAGAAGAAAATGGAACTGATTTTGGGGGTGACCGAGCAACAGGGTGTCTTTTGGGATTCCCATGTTTGGAATGTAATAGGAATTAAAAACAAATTAGACAGCAATCTGCAAGGGCTGCTGGTTGAAACGGATAAAGAAAATTTGTTTACTCCCTGGATATTTCAAAGCATACACAGACGTAACTTTGACATGCCGAGAGGTATTAAACTCATCTAGTCTCTGGGGAGACCCGTCTTTGCACAAACCTGCCTGCTGCATATGTTTGCAATGAACTGTGGCAGGGTTTACAGAATATAATTTCAGGTTTTTGCAGTGATCCATAACAATTTGGCAGGTTGCTATGGTTACCAAGTGGTCTTTGTCCAAAATCAGACACTCAGCAGATAAAATCAAAAAGGGTAAATCATTTTCTTTCCTTACAATAAGTAATCAGCTCAAACAATAAACACATTTCTGAATGTTGGCTGCTTCAGTTAAACCACCTGGATTTTTAAAAAAGCATAGTTTTAATTTTCATCTTTTTTGGCTTTAATGGAAGTGAGTAGCATGTATTAGTATAAATGGGCATATATGTGGAATAAAGAAGAGAGAGTGAATTTGTTTATTAATATGATCGACTTGCTCATGCACTGCACATTCAGTGTCACATCTGCACACATTTACCTAATCATGTCTCCAATGTGACTATTTGCATATGTTAATTACTGAATATAAAGTAGGAGGGTAGGCCAATTCAGCATCAAACAAAGACTAATCTGAATAACGCCAACACACGAGATGGGAAATTATTATAATTTAGGGGCCTGTGTAGCTGGAAATGAATTAGATGCGTTTGTTAATTGCTGTGGTCGAGTCGAGTTTAAATCAGATGTATTTTAATATTTATTAATAAATGGCTGAAACAACTATTAGAAATGTAAAAATGATGTGTTTTACATGCATTTAAAAAGACAACAAACTATATTGTTACTGTCTGAAGAGTAATTATTATTATTAGATTATAGATGTTTATGATTTTGCATGTATGAAAGAAAAACACAAATCAAATTTGTATTAATGTCTCACTTGCTTTTCCTAGAGAACAACATAAGCGTCTTGTGTTTCAGATATGTCGGCTGTGAAAAAGACCCTAATGATCTCATGTTTGTCTCCTCTGGTGTTTTGGAAATGATCTTAATATGGCTCACGCTGTTCTCAGAAAATTAGATATTTCAATGTATTTTTATTTCAACATTTTCCAGCCCTGAGCTATGCTATCCACATTAATTGCATTTTTTTAAACTTTCAGGAGAAGCATTTCAGACAAATGTAATAATTAAATAAAATATTATTCTAGACGTCATCTGAGCAACAAGGTATTTTCTTCTAGGTTTTTATTTCCTTTAGCATTTTGTTTTTATTTCTGTTTAAGCTTAACAGAAATTGAAATGATTTTTTATTTAAATGTTAGTAAAATGCTAACAGTTAAACTAATTGATCTGTATTCTCCATGGAATTACATATTATTTTTATTATTATATTTACATTTATTATTTTTATTGTAGGTGTTTTTATTGCATTTTTTGTTCATTCTGTTAACTGGCTGTTTTTTCGGTAAGCAGTATGAAAACCATTCCCACTCATTCTGTATGTTTACTGGGGTGTGCTGTAACTGTTTTAACTCCACAAGTCTTATCCAATCAGCTCTCTTGGTTAGGTAAGCACCTTTCATCTTATCATGCTCCTTTCATTCAACCTCATTGTTTGCTTTGGTGCTGTTGCCATGGCGACTTGGGTAAGGGCCCCTGCTGATAGGACATACCATTTTGGGTGGGGGGTTGTTGAGATTTGTGCATACAGTCATTTGTCTCGGCCGTTAAGGGGCTGTGTGTTCAGGGTTATAAATCTAGAAGCAGGGATATGTGCTGACAGTGGGTTTGTCATGGTACAATAGACAGGATCTCAAAAATCCCCTCTAATGCTGTAACTTTGTGCACAGGTGTGAACTATGCAGGTGTCTTTTTCTCTTATTCTTTACCTGTCACTCTGTCTTAATTTTTCTTTCTGTCTTCTCTCGTAGATTTCCAATTTCAAAAGTATGTTTTTGGATAGAAATTTGATTAGGGTGTTCTGTGTAGTTTCCAGGATGATGTTGCTAAGGTGTTCTAATTAGTTGTTAGCATGTTGTAGATCCTTCTCTTATTTTGCACCCAAACTTCCCAGTGTTGTCTGGGAGGCAGATACACTCTGTCATTTTAAATTTAGACTAAAGACCCAGCTCTTTAATCTTGCCTAAACATAGTCATATGGATTTATTACTCAAATCCCTTAAGGGATTATTAGGCTGCATGAATCAGGTAAACTAGAACCGGGAACACTTCCCACAAGAACATTTGCACTTGCTCCACACTAAATCTGTCTGTCGTTCATTCCTAAGGTCCTGTAGTCAGCTGGATCCTACCTCTGAGACCAGATGGTGGGGGACTGGATGAAATGACCCAGAGATAGATCATCAGAATCTGATAGACTTCTTCAGTAAACCTACCGTTATATACACATAACAACTTTTAGCTTTATTTTGTTACCTGCTTAGTCACAGCAGTGTGATGTTATGGCTGCAATTAGAAACATTGTACTTCACCGTTTTTTCTCGATTTCTCAGTGCCCGACATATTATTAAATATAATTGGAACCATCAGTATCTATTTTATATATATTTTATGTATGTATGGATATATGTATGATAATTTTGCATGTTGTGTAGTTCATGGTACTATTGCAAATCCCTTATACCCCTGTGCCATAAGATCCCTATTCAATGAAACTGATAAAACCACAAAATTGTTGAGCAAGATATGTGTTCTAGCTTACATGCCATCCCTATGTAAGCTAGAACACATATCTTGCTCAACAATTTTGTGGTTTTATCGGTTCAGTCAACCCTTTATTTATAAACATACTATAAACTTAGTATACCTAATTAGTCTTATACATCCCACACATATTATTTGCAATAATACCATTAACATGTCTCACATTTGTTCTGTGTTTTTATTATTATTCTTTGTTTCTCTATGTAAAGCTGCTTTGAAGCAATGTAACATGTAAAAAGCTCTATATAAATAAAATTAAATTGAATTGTTATGTGGTTGCCAGTAATTTTTTTACCCAAAACCCCTCAAGTCTCTGTGTCTTAAGTTTCATTGTAATGTCAGTGTGTTATCTGTGCTTAAGCAAACCTTCCCAGATGTGTCATTTTCTGCCCTTTTCACCATTTAACTTGAAAGGTCTCATGTAAGCAGGTGCACTGTTAGACACCATTAGAAGAGCATCTTCTCAGAGTCTCTAAATTATTCCGTGTTGATTGACCCAGGATTTAGGAAACACCTCCCCCCTTTCTCGGGGGTTTAATCATGTGCTTTTCTTTTCCACTCCTGCTACATGCACAGAGACACTGTTTAAAGTGCAACTGGTAAAGGGACCTGCTATTTGTTTCAGTAAAGCCCGTTGGGTGGTGGGGGATTTGGGGTGGGAACGATACTTTGCTTCGAATTCAGCATGTGGAGATGGTGACAAGAATATGGATGGGCCCAGTGTTGTCTCTACAGGGATTCCTCTCTCTCTCTTTCTCTCTCACTTTCTCCTTCTCTCTTTCTCTTCTCTCTCCTCTCTTTAGCCCAGATGGTTAAATGCCTTAAATTAGTTAAATAAGTTTTGCAGATTGTTCTGTTAATACATGCCGCTCTGCATAGATGGGCTTAGTGTGATCACTGTGTGATTGGACCCTTTGGGTCCTCCATCTGAGTCAGAACCTCCACTTAATAGAGCACAAGGCTGATGGATCACTGACAATAGACAGCAGGTTAGTGCATTGACGGGATATAATTAGCCCTGAGGGTCTTCAGTTGGGTGTTTGTGATCTGGAAGTTCATTTCCTGTAAGCAAAATATGTATTCAAAGGTTCAGAAGTTTCAGCAAAACTAATGAACAGCCCAGTGACCACTGATCTAGACAAAATAAAATGTTATTAGCAAGTATCATGCACAGATAATAATCGAATTTGATTTGCATGTTCCTGACAGAGACCCAAAAAGCTGTTTTCGCAAGCAGCTTATTATGACCTACAGTTATGTTTTAAAGTTGGGCACCCTCTAGCAGCTGATTTACAAATTTGCAAAATTGACATTTACATTTATGCATTTGACAAATGCTTTTGAACATGAATAACAGGGTATTCAAGGTACACATTTATCAGTTAGTTCCCATAGGATTGAATTGAGCATCAGCATTGTTGCACTGCTATAATGCAATGCTTGACCAGTCGATCTCTACACATCTAACCACCATAAAAGTAATTCATAAGTCCAGTAGGTTAATAAATATCTTCTAATGCAACCAAAACATTTGTAAAAGAAAATGTGTAATATTCCGGAAAAATACCTTAGGCTGTTTAAAAATGATTTTTGCTGCAGCTGTTTTTTTATTTGCATTTTAACTTATGAATGTGACTCATCCAATCAAAATTTAGAGTAAAATTTTAGCTTTTTAAAAATGTAACCATGTTGGTCAATTCCCAGTTTTCTCCATCTCTCCTGTTCTTCAGCTCACCAAATTCCAGCCTGAAAAACCCCAATGACATTCATTTTAAATGTATGATGTATTATTCACTGTATTTATTGTGCTCCTGCCTTCAATTCCCTGTTCTCCCATATTCAGAGGGGTTATCTAAATGCTAATATGCCAATGCATTAAACCAGAGGAGAATCGCAGATGCAGTGCAGACCCCTTTGTAAAAGAATAGAAGGACGAATAAAAACAATCTCAATATTTTTATGATTGGGGGGTTTGCAGGAAGGATTGCCTCACTCATTTCGTTAAGTGTCACCCAGATAGGAAGCGTTTGGAGGTTTACCAGGGATGTGAGATCTCTCAGATAGTTTTGGGTTTCTCAATATAGTCAAAATAAAACACGTATACTTTTTAGGGGCTTTAAATGGCACAACAGATCCTTGTTAAAAGCAACCGAATGCATCGCTACACAGCCGGCTATCAGGAAACATAGACAGCTGCTGGAGATTTTGATGAAAGAGGAGATGGGCAGTCTTGAAACTTGACCTCAGCATCTCCAACATTAAAATATTAAGTTACATTAGCTGTTAAAGGAACAATAGCTGAAAAGCCCTGTCAAGTTTGGCTACTTCTGTATGTTATTTCCTGTCATGATTAGCACATCATGGTTCTGTTATGAAACCTAGTGAGCCTTTGCCTACATAGGTTGTTGCCTTCTTAACATCTTAGCTGAAATTTACCCTCAATAATAAATGACTGATTTGGAAAGCTCTACACAGGCAGCAACTGTGTGTTATATAAATAGTGCTTATGTGAGGGGTTTGAGAGACTGGAGAGTTTTTCTTTAGCATGTTGGTAAGATAATAAAGTTATACTGTACTGTACTGTACAATACTGTACATAGCCAAAAACATACACTATGTAAAATAACTGAAATTTTTAATTAGGTTATTTAATGAAGTTCTATGTCTTATTCAACTGTTTATTGTATATCTGTCCCTCACAGCTTTTCATTGGCAACAGAAATTGGCATTTCTCAATCAGTATTTCACTTCACAGCCATCTTGAATAGCTGCTATGTAGACAGCTAATTCTGTTTTAGAACACATGACACATTTACAGCAGCAGAGTAAAGGTGACGGTTTTAAAGGTGCAGGGAAAGCACGTCTTCATACCCTGATCAACTTTGATGTTTTGTTCTTGGTGAGACATTGCATTCCAGAGGAGGAGGATTATGTTTCTGTTCTGAAAGGGAGCTGCGTACTGCTCGTTCACAGATTATAATACCCTTATGTGCACTGTCAGGTTAACAATGGTCAAAAACATTGTTCGTGGCCTGGAGCTAAAATTAAAAGGCATCAGGTTCCCCCTCAGAACCAGACCAGGGCTTATTGGTCTCAAACAACCTGAAACAAACATCTGAGGAATCTGAACTCCAGCTAAATGTACCCATGAAAGTGGCTTGCTTTGAGACACAATTGTCTCTTTCTCCTTCTATAAGAATAGTTTAAGGATAGTTTTATGTTGTATCCTCATGTTTTGACCTTCAAAATCCTCTCAATTTTGCCTTGCAGCTGTTTCTACAAACTCATTTTTCCCCGGCGGTATAAGAGCATGGAGTGTAAGATGTTTTTCTCATTTCAGAGAGAGGAGGGTTAATATCATGATTCATGACTCACCCAACTGGAGGCTGATCTCAGGTCAGAGTGTGATCTCAGGTCAGAGTATTAGCAAACTTGGCCTGCAGGCTGTAGACCTTCTTTAAGATTGTGTCACGATGTACATTTCTCATTTGCACCCCTGTAGTGCACACACACTCTCAGATCTCACTTATCAGACACTGTATACATGCCTATATTCCCAATAAAATACTAGTGTAATAAAGAAGATTAAGCAAGTAGTATTCAACTTGTCATGTGATTCCAACATATCACCCCCAATGATAATGTCAAATCAGATTTTAATTGGCAATGAATGAGACTGGAATCTTTATTTTATGTGAGTGCCTAAAATAATGATTTTTAAAATATTTTTCTAAAATACTAATCATTGTAAGAAGTCTTTAAGATGAGAAAAAAATTATTAGTGCACCTTTAAGCCAATTTAGAGATTGAATTTTGATTTGTTTATCCAAAGCATCTTGTTTGTTTGTTTTCTTATTACCACAGAAATACATTTTTATATTATATTTACTTTAAACAACATTTTCATAGTATGTGATCATCACACACTGGAAGTAGCTTTTGGAAGTGGCTGTTAAATGCATAAATGTAAGTATTGTTTCCTGCCCATCGATCACACTGGAAATGATAACCTCAATGTACTTGACCTACAGAAAAATCATAGACTGTGTAGAATGTGCATACTACATACTACTGCCTTTTAAAACTAATATGTACTATGTTGTATGCCATTCCGAGCATACTTTCTATTTCTAAATGCAAGTTTTCTGTCTCAGTCTCTTGCTCTGTTGCTCTTGAGAAACAAACGCATGTAATCACTTAGACAGAACTCCACATAATTCTATCAGCTGTCATTTCTGTTTTCACTGAACTGAGTAATCTGATTGGCAAGGACTGTTAAAGCAGAGCTTAATCATATCTGAATGTACAAATCTGTAGAGTTACAGAACCAGTAGCTCTTCAGTGTGATACAGTTGATTCTTTGTTCATAATTCAGCCAAACAAAAAGTCATTGATTCATTCGAGAAAAAAGATCAGTTTTTGCAGTTCCAAGTCAATGCTGCCCAGAAGGCCCCACACAACATTAAGTATGTCTATTTGGAGAATAATAATACTGTTCACTAAAGAGAAAAATCACATCAAATATATTTTTGCTTCATCTTTTAAAAAAGAGAGATATACCCTACACAGTAAAAGACTCTGTCCCCAATGGAGCACTTTATTGGTACTATAGACTGTAAGAAGTTTTATTACAAGACTCTGTCCCCAATGGTGCTCAGCTTTACATTTGTGGAGTACACGACTTATAGTTGTCCTGTGGACAGATTCATGCACCTGAGCTATGGATTTCTGCAGCTCCTTCAGAATGACCATGGGCCTCTTGGCTGCTTCTCTGATCAGTGCTCTCCTTGCTCGGTCTGTCAGTTTAGGTGGACGGCCAGGTCTTGGTAGGTTTGCAGTTGTGGCATACTTGTTCCATTTTTGGATGATGGATTGAACAGTGCTCCTTGAGATGTTCAAAGCTTGGGATATTTTTTTATAACC
>JAZGTJ010003220.1:5864-36732 GCA_036877575.1 Botia almorhae
GCTTGCGTACAAATGTACAAAAAATGCTTTATTTTAATCAGGTTAAAATGACAATCCAGTGCTTAACACACACACACATACTCAAACACGACCATTCAGAGGGCTGCAACCTCACTTCAGGTTAACTAGGTAAAAGACCAATTCCGGTTTGTGCCACACACTCGCACACTTATACTAATGTGAGACCTCATACACACAGCAAAGCACTGCAATCCGTGAGAAACACCACCACCGCATGTCACACACCCTCGTCTCGAGTAAACCTGCAGCTCCTGAGGAACACACACATACGCACACACACAGCGAAAGAACAAATTAATAACAAAATTTTAATTTTACCAACAAACAACCACATAAAAGAAAAAACTACAAATGAAATTAAATAAACCATTAACAATCGTCAGAGGAGAGTCGCTTACCTGAGCTCCCAATGTGTGACGCTTATATGTGTGCGTAACACGGCGCCCATTACTGACGTCACGCGAGCATCATAGCTCTCATGTCACATATATATTCAACATAAAGGCTGATGACACACTCTTAAAACAGCACAGCATGCAAAACGCATCAAAAACATGACACAGTGTCTGTAAGATAAACAGCAAGCTGCCACAAAGTAAATCAACATAATCTGGAAAATATAACTTCAGCAAGTGAATGGTATGCACTTTAAGATTTTTTTACACACATCAGACGAAATCTTTCTGTGAATATAAATAGGTCCATTAAAACACACCTAACAGACACGTGGAATTAAACATGTTGTGGCAGAGCTGGGCACAGTACCAAACTGCCACTGCTGTATTTAGATATTCTACACCCAAGATTCACAGCTGTTTGCTCTGCCGCATCTTCAGACACCTTTAAACTGTGCTCCTTTGTTTTATTCTTTATTAATTTCTAAAGAATCTTTATAAAACCTATATTTTATTGCTCAACAAAAACCAACAGTATGTGATTTAATATAAGAGGCAAAAACATTTTGATATAGAAATGAACTAGCATGAACTGCAGGTTTCGTAACATATCAACTTATTGCAAGCAGCCTTTTCTTAAATACATATTACCAAAATATGTATGTATTTCCAAGACATCTTTTACGTAAGAAAATCCCATTAATGTACAATGTGAAGACACACATTAACTTTTATATTTTGGATTAAGCAATCTTACTAAGTTCATTTGCGCCTGAGGACTGTTACTAACCATTTCGAGGAGTGTTTTAAATGCATCTCTATGGTCACTGTGCAGTTAAAGTTAAATAAATAACTACATTGAAGGTACGCCGCCTACCCATTTTTGTAGATTATCTCCGGGGGGCACCACTCCCCCCCTCTCTTTTAATTCCCTTCTTCTCTAATCCCTGTCATTAGACACTCATTTAACACCCAAGACAGACGTGTGATTAAACCTCATTTTTATAGTTCTGGGTTTGTCTTATATCCTGTAATTAATGAAGGATAATTGGAGTGTCTTTAGACCGGAGGAAAGAGATGCATAGTCATCAGAACTCATCAGCCTTCCAAATTGGCTTTTAAGAACATTAAGAGCATTAATAACTGAGTTTAATATCATACTGGTATTGTGTCTTCTTGTATCTGGAGCCTAGCCACAATACCTTGACACAATTACCCACAGAAGTTTAAAGTGAGGTGACAGCTGTGTTTTAAAGATGTACTGGATAGCTGGATGTAGCTGGATCATTCCTGTTATGTAGTACATTTTCATGTCCATTATTGTATATTTATTATTTTATTAAATACACAATTTTGATGTATGTTTATGAACATTATTTTGTGGTATTTGTTGGATTATCTCACTTTAAAATATTACATCCTGTAAGACAAAGTTACAATAATATTATTTAAAAAAGAAGTACTATTAAAAAACAGAATGAACACCTAATTAAAAATGGACACACGTATGTAAACGTTTAACCTTTCACTAAGTAATGGCTAACTTGGCTCTTTATTCCATTCTGTTGGGCATCCTGTAAAAAAGTATAATTAAAGTGCCTAAGCTCAACTAAAGCATATTTCTGAAAATCTGCTATGTTAATTTATTGAAAACCTTTTTTTTACAGCATACAACAAGATACAGCATAGGCATATCTTTGTTAAGTTTAAAAAGTACTGCAGACCCAAAATGACCTACAGAAAACACTTTGGAGAGATGTTTCTGGAGCAACCCGATCAAAAGTGCCTGTGTTTAGGTGCTTGACACGCTTAATTTGT
The DNA here is from genome assembly GCA_036877575.1 of Botia almorhae. NCBI lineage: Eukaryota > Metazoa > Chordata > Actinopteri > Cypriniformes > Botiidae > Botia > Botia almorhae. The sequence goes on from JAZGTJ010003220.1 coordinate 8,099, forward strand.
GATGTAACTAGAATCACTTGGGCAGAGGTACAAAAATCTGGCTTGTTGGAAGATAAAGATCACACTTTCATTTTCTCAGGTTAGCTGTAGGCCAACAGTAGCTTCCAGTCATGCGCTGTTTAAAAAGTTTCTCTGAAGTTACACACTATCAACCTTAAAATGGTCATATGATAAAATATCATATTTCCCTTGTTCTACTAAGATAGACGAGTTTGATGCGCTAAGAAAACATACTGTAACTCAAAACTTCCTTCACAGTCCAGAAAGAGCAAGTACGGAAACTATGCTGCCAATATGACTTACAAAATTAACATCTTCATAGGTTCAAACAGGTGAGCACAAGATCCGTGCTTACACATCAATGGCACCTGTTGGGTGATCATAAACTGGGCCCGCCCAGTCATGGTGTGGTAATAAGGGAAAATCTGGATAGATCCTTTAAAGTAACAAGTACTTAAAGCTGCAATCTCTTCAGCTATATTTCTGTCTCTGTATTGCCATCTCTGTTTGAACCATAAAATTGCTGGTTACTTATGTATGTATTTTTTATGTATGTTGAAATCTAATGAAGTCAAACTAATATTTTAAGCAAAACTGGACATGACAGCTAAAATGACAAATCATTAATATAAGCTTACCGCTGTAAATTGGAGTTTTGTTTTGCAAGTTTTGCAGCTTTAAAAGGCACAACAGCAAAATAAACTAAATAACTAAAATAACTAAAACAAAAGATATTAAGCAATAAAAAGTTTTGATTGATAAGAGTGGTATAAGAGTATGATAAAAGTGGACCAATAATACATTTGCATCTGTATTGTACTTTAGATATACTCTCCATTTTTATTGTGCTTTCAGGAACACTGACTAGCTAAAAGCTCTAAGCTGTTATTTACCATAGAACAGCAGTCCAGTATTAAAGTCACCACGTCACATGCAAATACAGTGCCCTCCATAAGTATTGGGACAGAAAAGAAAATATTGCAGTTTGCTATGGAGTCAAAAAATCTGTTATGATTAAAATTTGAGTATAAGGAAAAATACACAATTTTACATTTTTGGCCATTTTTCACTGCTTCACTCTGAGAGTAAGTCCCCTTAGGGGTTGACTCACAAAATGATTCATACTGAACAAAAGACTCAATGGATAGAACTGATATAACATATTCCCTGATTTTAGGGTGTGATTAATTATTGCAACAGGACACAGTTCGTCACTTAGAAACACAATTATGAGCCAATGGTCTCAATACTTCACATTAGTTATGAAATTCTGTTGTTCTTTTAAATTGGTATAACATTTATTTGTTGAAAAAAACAAATAACAAAATGTAACGTTCTATACTTTTGCCTCAATTTTTCTTTTTTCTTTACTGTCCCATTTATTATGGGGGGGAGCTCATAAGAATTAACTCACCACTGCATGACCCTTGTAAATAGATAATGTCATTTAAATGTGAAAAAATTTGATGTCAAAGTTTGTCTGTGGATTTAGAGGTAAAATGTGTATTGCTCCTAAAATTCCATTGTTTTCTCAAAACGGCACAGAAAATTCAAACAAACATCTGCAGGTTCCCTGGTGATTTTCAGCATAAGAAAAAGTGTTATTTGGTATTGTAGTTTGCTAACATTATGACAATTAGCGATGTGACGAGTGAATGTTAAGTCTTTGACCTTATCTGTTTTCTTGCAATTTTCATGTTTTTGTTACTCTTATCAGACATGTTTGAAAGCACAGACATATCAAAGGATTTAAAAAAAATTTTTTTATCTCACCCAAGGACCCTTAGGAAAGGAGTGTAAGTTCTGCAATAAAGATCTGTGTAAATGCAATAAAATCAATTCAACAATTCAAAATCAATTAGTTTTACAAAACAATCAAAAGGGGCCAAGCGCAGCCTGCTTCCACGCAGGTCAGAGTTTATAGCTGATAATGAATACATATTGTGGAGGACAAGTCACTTTCAGAGAGCTGCTAAGAGTTTGGGTTTCAAAGCCAGAGGAAGTGCAGTCACAACATTTTCCATTACAGGTCCTCCTCAGGCTAGGATCCAATCAAAAATGATTTAGCCCTAAAAACATTTTCCATCACGCTATGAAATCAATATCGTAGGAAACGATGTGTTGCAAATAACATGACCTGGATTTTAGGAAGCTAAAACCAGTGATTTTTCACTAGTCTTTAGAGCGAATGGCCCAGTAACACAGCATATATGCGGTTTATTTTGTTTGAGTATTTCTACAGGTTTTTATCTGGCGATGTCTTGCAATATGGGTGATATATGCGGTTTAGTCTATTTTGTTTGAGTATTTCTACAGGTTTATATCTGGCGATGTCTTGCAATATGGGTGATAGTTGCAAAAATAAACCATAAAATTAATAAATCAAGCCAAATCTTAAGAGCTTAACTACCTCAAGGGCATAGTGTGCCTTTGTCTCTATTCATTTGTCTTTTAATCTTTGTTATAGAAAACTAAACTTCAAGTCTTCATGGTTGAAAGAAGTATTGCAGTGTGAATACATTAAAATCTGTTATGCACATTTTCGTGTAAATAAACAGGCCCAGATTAAATCTGCAGACTTTATTGTATTTTTTGTGCTGATTATGGGGGAGAATCTGTGGAATGGATTTAGCCAAAGATATAAAATGAAGAGCGTAACAAAATCAATATCATAGAAGTCTTTTGCCAATAATATGACCTGGTACTTCACCATATTCACTGAAAATTTGTCAATGCGAGTGGTTCAGCAATGCAGTACACATGCGGTTAAGCTACTAGTTCAGGCATACACATTTGTAAGGTTTATATATGACATCCACACATTACCATTAAAACACATTATTTTTGGAATGCTGTATGGTGGAAAATTACACTCTTTAGTTTAATAAACAAATATGTACAGGAGGTATTGCAATTTTGCTAAATCTTGTTATAGTCCCCCTGTGGTGAAAATCAAGTTTTTAATGAACTGTAGCTCAATTCGTAGAGCATTGCGCTAGCAACACAAAGGTCATGGGTCGATTCCCAGGGAGCATGCACTGACAAAATGTATAACTTGAATAAACCGTAAGTCACTTTGGATTAAAGTGTCTGCTGAATGCATAAATGTAAATGTAATGTTGTTTGATATACCTATGTGGTGTTTACTTTAAGACAAACCATGTGCAAACTCATCAGTCAACACCATTGCTAAGTATTTTCTCATTAAAACTGCAGGTTACCAATGATAGTCTCAAATCCAAGGTTTAAAACTGCCCTTGTTTTCTATGTCATAAACATTTTATAACCAATCATGTCAATGAGTGGAGTGAGTGGATCAGGTAGTCCAAGCAGGTGTGATTGAGTAAAGTCAAGGACTAATTTTTATATATACATGGATATGCTAAATGAAGCAAAGGTGTAGAGTCACATTTAAACTATGTTGAGGTATGAAGAAATTATTTTCATTATGCGCTGATTCTGTGTGGGCCTGCAGATGAGGAAAACACGGAAGAGGAATTTAAATTCCATCAAGGCTTTCCAGCAGAGTCCTATCATGGCCTTATTTTTCATTTCCTGTTAACAATTCTCTTTGTAACTCAACTCTAATTACCTCTCAACGAACAAACCAAAATTAAAAAAATAAAAATAAAAAAGACGAGCATGATTAAAGTTTTACGGTATTTTGGCCCCCAATGAGGCATCTAACAGAAGACAGATGGTCTGCAGGAGGAAATAACACTAACCAGCCTTCCCAGAGTTCTTTGCCTCTGACTCGCGCTGCTTGTTGTCAACACAGCTTTCAGTGGTCTAAATGCAATAGCCGGCCTGCACCTTTTTCTACACAATATTTGCGACGCAGCCGATTCTCGTAAACTACTCCCAATAAACATGCGGTTGCTGCTTTACGAGGTTGCAATTGATTCTAAAACTGGACTGGAGCAGCAACAAAACAGCTGTTAGTAGGCTGTGATTACACTTTTCACAACCAAATGTGCCCTGACACTTAATTTCAACAAACATCTGCGGTAAAACTGGCAGTATAAAAAGACTCAGCTCACACTTCATCTGACGAAGGCTTTTATTGTTTGGTTGTTTGGTGTGATTTCAATGAATGCTGGAGATCTCTGTTAAACACCACAGCGAGTAAATATGCCTCATGTTACTTGCATTCAACAAATCACATTTATTTTGTGTTTTGATAAAGTGTTTTTAAGTTTTACACCATTTAGTCTGAGTTTGGTTGAGTTTAGTTTGGTGCCTCTTTTGATACGCTTGCCACCAAAAGCACATTTGTCTGATTCACACCTTCCATAATCTCCAAATCCAATGATCTTTTGAAGTGGAGTGAAGTGTTGAGGGCAGATTGGACAGTGCTGGATGTCAAGCAAAAGCTAGTGAGTTGGCAGGTCATCAGAGGTTCATCAAGGTTCTGTTTAGATACCAGGACTCTAATCAAATATACCCAATATTGTTCTGAGGTTTCTCTTTTATCTGGGAAGTTTTCATTTATGTTTAATTTAAGTATCTTTGTCACAGATGTTTCTTTTTAAAACCAATTCCTCTGGAAAACTTTAAATAGAAACTAAAGAGCACAAGGCTATAAAATAAAAGTGGAGAGCATAGATCAAAAAAGGATGGATTTGTTGAGTAACTCTGAAGTCATATTGAAATATAATTTTTCTTTTTTTATTGGCACGTTTACTTTTGAACAGAATATTTAACAATGATAAATTCATTGTTCTGAATATTTCCCAAAAGAATATACAAGATGCTGAAACAAATGGCCTAAGAAATTTAATATCACAGCCATCTATGTCTGTAATGCAAGAGAATACATAAAGCAGAAATCTCTGGTGTTTAGATACATAACTAAATTATTACTAGGGATAAAAGCTGACCGCAGAGTTGGCAAATGCTTCTAGCAGAACAGCTTGCTGTGGTACGTGCCTGAAACCTCATCCGACACGCATGTGAAACCATCACTGGCCTATTTACACGGGGTGAACCGCTAAGCTCAGCAGCCTCCAAATCTCACACATTTATTTTTGCTTTCTTTAGGCCCCCCATTCCTTCATTTTACTTATTTTGTCACTCTGCACAAAACAAATGTTTGTGGGAGTATGGCAACTTTACCAGAAATAGAGTCTATGAGGGGAGTATAGTCTGGCACAACTTGATAGTCATTAAAAGGCTAAGAGACTTTTTGGCTCAATGGTGATGATAGTGTATCCGTAAAAGTGTGTGAGGATCAAGGAGGTTTGTAATACCTGGAGCCAGCTACTCAAAAACAGTCACTTTTATTCAAATGGCAGTTTTTTTTTTCCTGGACCCCTGAAAGTATGCTCATTTGTGTCATATATATATTGGAACCAATCTCCTGTGTAGTAAATGCCAGGTGACTCGGAAATTACAAAGGGAATGATGTCATGACAACCCCTGACAACTGATTGGCTTGTGGCATCACAAGAATGTTTACAGTTTTTTACCTGCTTCCCTAAGAAAGCCAACAAAATAAGAAACATCACACTCTATTTCATGCTACAAAAAATGGCAAAACATCTAACTCAATTTAATAAGATATTTGTGATTTATATGTTGCTTGTAAAAATTTTACTTTGTCAAAATACATAGGTACTTCAAAGTATAAAAATGTTTCTCGCCATAGGCAAGTAGCAGCAGAGGGCTAACAGGCACATTCTGACTGCCCATTCTGACTGATCTTGGTGAGAATCTGTCAGACCGAGTTTGGACCCACTATTAAGTTTTGTCATCCTGTTTTCTGGGCTCATGTGACTGTGTGCTTTTGTACAGCTTTCCATTATGTCGTCAGAGCTGTCGAACCCATCACATTAGCTAAGCTGACTTATAGGCTAAATACTGGCCGCAAGCTTTTAGTTTCACAAAAGGAACCATTTGGCTAACAGCGGAGACTGAGGTTACTCAGGCAGGATGGAGTAACTCTGAGTCGAAGCGTGAGGCAAGTCAGTTTGGCGGTGCGGGTGGTCCTGCACATGCTGTCATGAGTCTTTATGAGGCTTCAACAAACTTTTCTCAAACTTTACCATCCAGACAAGAAAAGGCACGAATGCGTATTAGGTGATTTGTTTGATAAACAAATTGATTAGCCTGGATGGCTGAGCCCACAGCTGGTTGATATTTGTTCTGACTCTCTCTGGGAAGGTCAGAGGTATCTGAAACTGTGCTCAGCTTGGCCGTGGCTGGTGTGCAACTTATACGATAACTTTATGGATTTTACATTTTGTAAAACAAAATTCTCTAGCAGGTTTTTATGGATGATTGTTAAAATTCTTCACCTATAATCCAAATTGAAATTTTGGTACCACATGTTAAACTTTTTTTTTTCCAAGAAAATGGCTTGCATAGTGTACTGTTATATTATATAATTACCTCCATAAATAATTGTAATTTCATTTTTTCTCTGGCATTTGTTTTGTTGCTTAAAAGCATTATATATGTACTTTTTAAGATCCCCAATAATGTTGTTTTGACTTCCTTTAGGGAGCTTCAAGCCCCCCTCCCATCATACCGTGGAGTATATTTTGCACTTCACTAGCAACTGTATCCAACATTGTCTTTGGCTTTTAAATATAAATTCAGTTGTACTACAATATGTCTGTTGCCACAGGAGGCAAAAAGAGCTTAAAGTGCATTCAGATATTGGCTTTGTTTTCAAAATGTGTTGACATGTTTGGAGAACATACAAAAGAGAGATTTCTGCATGTGCATGGTAACTCACAAACTAGAAGCCAGAGAGATTTGAACCCCATATGCTGCGGCTCTTGTGTCCAAGAAGATCTCTCGCTTCCCCCGCCAGGTTTTGAATGCTTTCGCTGCAGACTCTCGAATACACACACATTTACACATGCATGCACACTTGCCTTTATGAATTCACCAGATTCTCATCCTTCTGCTAAAATCATCAGTGTGCTGGACTGCAAATGAACCAAGGCACTTCTTTTGTCTTTCCACAGGAGACTTTCGGGCAACCACCTGAGACACATCTCTGGCCCGGCACTTCAAGGCCTCTACAATCTCAAAGTCCTGTAAGTAAAGACAGAGAGAGAGGGAGAGAGAGGGTTGTGTTTCACTAAATTCTGCTACGGAAAATAATATTCAGGGTGATTCATTCAGAAACAATTTTTATAGGAGTGTCATTCACTGCAAAATTAGACACAGAATGGTTGACAGGTGATGAGTCAGGTTTTGTTCTGTGGGGAATGTCAGCAAACGTTGCTTGTCCCTTCCGAATGTTTGTTTGTTGTTGCTGTTTTTTAAAGGAAATGTACATGTTCAAACGTTAGGACTGGCATAAGGTTGGTTGTGACAAACTGTAGAATCTGTAGCCTTTTTTAAAGGATAAATCAGGTAGAACAAGCTTGGCTAGATTGGGAGACAGGTTAGACAAGCCTAAAGCGGATTAGACTGGTTTAAGATGGTTTCTCAGCCATATATGTTTGTTAAAACAACAATTAATCAGTAAGATCCAGTTTATGATTTTAGTTGTAAAGTGTAAACACTATGTTACATCATCTGAACATCATGACAACAATGTTTGAAGATTATTTTAACCATTATTCTGCATTATTTTAACCATTTTTTATTATGAAAGACATTTGATAAAACTTAATCTGTATTAAACCCAGAACATTCTTTAAAATTCAGTTGATGGAGAGAGACATGTATCCGTCTCATTTCCACTGTCAGAGCCCAGCCCTAAAACACTAATTAGCACCAACATTCAGCCAAAATTTCCACACCCGGTTCCATCCACAATTCCATCCACCCTTCTGTGCTTTCCTGGAGGCAGAATTTGCCCTATATTGCTTTTCAACAATCCACCTACCTTGACTTGATTGCCTACCTCAGGAAACTGCCCTGCCAAATTAAATCATTTCCACAAAGTGGAAATGTCTCTTTAATTAACCAAAGTACTCTCATTTGCGTCTTCATCATGTGCCATGTTATTTTATTTATGATTTTAATAGTACTTTCTTAAACAGGTTTTGGCTGTTTATTTGTCTGCATTTCTAGGGCATAATAAGGACATTTAGACAGTTTAAATCCTATCCATGACTTCCATGAAAACAAGAACATGTTTGTCAGAAACGTGTTTGTTGTCAGAAATCTTTTTTATGTGGTCAGTGCAGGCAGGGACTGGGTTGGGTATTACAATAGTATAAAGTCTTTCTCTCTCTGCTTTCTTTATGCTATTGTGCTGCTAACTATCCTATTCAACCACCAAACTTGTCAGAGGCACGAGTACTCATTTGTTTAAAGGTAAATTGTGTAATTTCTGCACCGCTAACATCACCAAACTAAAATGTAAAAATAATGGCACTTTCAGACAGGTTTAAAACAGGTTCCTACCAAATATTCTGGTAGTCACAATATTTACACATTTTTAGAAAATCACCATACATATTGAAATAAACAGATCTGAATTTAATTAAATATTATATTAAGCTGAATGTTAAGTCCTGAATAAAGTATATTAACAAATAATTTTATTTCACCTTTATGGTAATGTTCAAGTTTCACACCTAAATGTCAGCCAAGGCCTAAAACTGCAATAAAAAATGATGAAAATCTCACATCAAGAGAAATTGTTGGTCAAAATATAATAATCTCATATGGAACTGAAAGCAGAGACATGAATGCATACTTTGTTGTACTCGAATGACTGAGGAACTACGATGTTATATCAAGTCTAGTGGACATTTGAAGTCTAGGTTCACAATAGCTGTGGTGGCACCATGATTTCCTTGATAAGGGCATCCTGGCCACAAAGGCATTCTTATTCCCCCAAGCACAGGCAATTCTCTGCTGCTTGGTCAAATGTCAGGAGTTTCATTTGATTGGACATGATAAAGCTGTCTGCCTTGTAATTAAAGCCTGGAGTCTATGACTGCATGCTGTCACTTTGGAATAATTTGTTTTGTTCAAAGACCTCAGCATCATTGTTCTACCACTTCCTGCTTCTTTTCTCCCTTATTCTACCAGACCTGTGAGCATGACATCAGTGGCCCACCCAAGAAGTTTCTTCCCCCATTCTGATTCGTCTTATTGAATCATTTTGCCCCTCCCATGTTCTGGTTTTGTCCACTGAACAGGGCACCACACATTATCTGAAATCATATCTCCTAGCTAATTGATGTCAGGTAACCATGTGGTGAAATTACTGTAGTAAACCAGTCAACTTTTGCCCGTGGGAGGTATAGACATGCAGGCAGGCTTCTTTCTATTAAAGTGCCTGCATGGCACTTTTTTTACAGGCCTTAGCATTTCTGATACACCATCTTGCAAATTACAAATATGGAAATGACTAATAGTGACTTTTTTGTATTTCCTTCATAAAACAGAAGGCCACCCATTGTTATTCATATAATATGGGTTATAATTATTTATTATATCACATTTTGATTTTAGTTTCTATTAACACAGCTGCAGGCAGAAGGCCATAGGTAATTACAGCTGTGCTGATATTTAAGCGTGACAGCACTATTGCTTTTATACAACAAGTCCATAAAAAAGAAGTTAATATCAAATAACATACATTTTCAAAAAAAATATGTATAGTCAGTTTGTATATTTTTTTAAGCCAACAAAAACGGTTTCAGAACTAAACGAAGCAAAAAAGCTACCACATTGCCAAGCAACACACAAACTGGAATTCTGTAAATACAGACAATCTGAAAGACACAAAATGTGATAAATTTCATGGTCTGGTGCTGTTGTATAATATTCTAAGTTTATTTTGAGAACTAATTATTATTGTAATTTTTATTGACGGTTTCTTTGCAGGATGTTGCAGAATAACCAGTTAGAGAGATTGCCCAGTGAAGACCCATGGGAATTACCTAATTTGCTTTCTCTGTAAGTATCGCATACTTTATATGATCACAAACAAACGTGGGCTGTTATAGATTACATGGAACATTGGTGTATATTAAAGCAGCATTGGATGGGCCTGCATGCCAAGTGTAGACCTCCTAGTTTTGACCACAGCTCCAAGCTTAACAGCTGGAATAAAATAAATTGTCAGGATTCAAAGACTGTTCTCATGCTATTTTGCTCAGAAGATCTTCCCATCATACAACAAAAGATGATGTTAACCATTCAATAAGATGTCTAAATGAAAGGGGAATAGTTGATTCATAAAAGTATTTCCGTAACCCTGTTCATGTATTCATGTATCGAAAACATAAACAGCATGAATAAGACAGTAACTGGTTTAACACCCCTCTGTCAGGCCAGAAAGTCTCTAGCAGTAGGAATATTTGGTCTATTACTGTAATCTAGCCATGAGGTAACTCCTGGCATTTCTCTCTAGAAGAGCTGAAGAAAACCCAAATTACTTATATGCCTATTAGGACTATTAGGCTTTTCATTAAGAACTCTCCACCAGGCAGGATGAAGTTTGCAATTTAAAACACATGACAGTGGTAAAACAGGTGTTTTTTCTGGCAGTACAAATGTGTAAACATAGGTTTACGTTTTCCACTAATTTGTGGCTTTTTACCATTGGTACAAACAAATCCACCTGGGACAGTGTAAGTTATGTTGGGGCGACCAAACAAAAAACAGGCGTAACAAAACTCAAAGCATCTCTTGTGTTCTCTGTACAATTCCATTTTAAGAATTAATATATATATATATATATATATACTGAAAAGAATTTAGCAGATTTGGGATCAAGGGTTTTCGTGTTAGGTTATCTTACAACAGAGACAAATATGATATTCCAATGGTTTAAGATACTTCAGGGAGATAAACCGTGACTGTCACATTTAATACCAAAACAGTCAAACAGAGGAACCTTTACAGGGCTGTTGGCGCATCTGGAACACATGAGGGACCCACCAGACACTGAGCTCTCGCTCCTGAGCAAGCACTAGGAGATTCAATGAGCTGTGAAGAGCCCAATTTTCCATCAGTTACTCTTCCCTTTCTCCTTAGGTCCAAACATTTCCCTCCTAATAGGAATCACGCCCCCTTCCTAACTGGTTCCCCATGAAAAACACAGGATCTAAATATTGTCTGGGATTTTGTCTGGCCTTGTCCATCTGCTCTGCTCACATTCACCTCTTTCATTCCTTTCAATTATTCCAGTTTCCTGATGCCAGTCGGCATCCCGGAGTGGAGCCACACACCCCGTTTTTTCCAAATGAATAATTCCATGTAAATATCCATGTGCTCATTTCCTTCTACCTTCACGAGGATGTTTTCATTAGAGTCATGGCGTACAAATTTAATTCCTTTGCCAACAACAGAGTTTTTTCTGCATGGAAGACATGCCTGGTTCCAAAAAGGCTCCAGACGCTTACAGACTGTGTACAGGCCCTCCCTGTTGTAAAGCAGAGCTCTGGCATACATCCAGCTAACTTACGCTCACTTTCAATCCTCCATAACAAAGAATATGTGGTGATTCAGCTAGGTGCTCCATCTTGAGTTCCCACAAGAGTAGAAAGGCAGTTAGATCTCAACAAACATGTAATTTAGGGTAATGATAAGATGAGGATCGGTTAACCACTGGGGGGGCTGTGAGTTTTGAAGTCCACTGGCGCCCAATGTAGACAGAGGCAAGATGAGTTGAGGCAGGACAGACAATTGGGGATGAAACTCATCTTTGTTTCTACATGAGAGTTTTGGACTGTAGGCTATACTTGCTATGCTCAGCACAGAGCTTCCTTTGATGTCAAGACCACCCTCCCAGGATTTGGTCTATAAAAGAAAGATCTGATAAAGACGTGTATCCAGTCAAAGCTGAGAAACAAATAACGCCTTCCTTAAATCAGAGCCAATACAACAACTCTTGATCAAATGCTGCCTATCCTAAAACTGATGCTTGGGAAGTCACCACCATAATATTGGTGTTTACGTTTCATCACTGCTATCAAATCAAGGAAGCAAAATTATTCTGCAAATCACACAGTTTGAGAATATGGTCTTCTTACCAAACAGTGCTATGAGTTCTTCTGATGCTCTTTGTTTTTCACTGAGTATGAGGACATAAGGGGTGAGAAGGGCAGAGGGGAAGTGAGGAGAGGCCAGTGCAAAATGAATGAGTGTGAAAGGTCACAGTGGAAAAATGCAGAGGAAGTGCTTGCGGCTAACTCCACGTGCTTTGCTGCTATCATACATCACGACTCGACTGAACACAGAGGTTCAGCACGCACACCCCCCCACGCTGAATCCGGGGGGCAACATTCATTAGATCAAAGGCTTAACTTGTTGACATAGGAAGGACATTCATCTTAGTTGTGGAGATGTCAAGGTCTGTGAACAACCGGCTTGCAAAGAAATAGAGGGCTTCACTCAGTTTTTAGATTTGAGAGAGAATTCCAAATGTCTTCCCTTTCAATTATTTCCAGCAGCCTTTGATTGTTTCTTCACAGCTTTTATCTTTAGCGCTGTTTCTTTGTTCAATTGCCAAAAAGTTAGAGGGAAGAGCATCTCGAAGCTTTCCAGTCAACATGGTGCAACAATCACTCGGTGGCTTTAACGAAATCAACTCTCCATTCCGCAAAGCTAAAAACCATGAAATTAACAATTGGTGCTTTATTGCACCATATGAGCACAGGGAAAAATGAAAGAGGAATAGCTAATTTTCAAAAACGCCTTCATGTGGTCGGAAAAAGTGTGGAATCTTTGCTTCGGCAGCCCGTGTGCGCCTGGCTAGAGTGATTGCACAACTTTCTTCTGCATCCTCTGAAAGCCATTTGTGATTTAACACTACAAAGCTTTAAATTCAGAGACATAAAAATCCAGAAAGCTGAGCACTCCACCTGTAGACTAACAATTCTTCTTTCTTAAATGTTCAGAGTTGCTAGACTGCCAAAACTCTTATTAAACAAGCCCACACTGGAGCAACCAAATATAGCTTCATAAAACAGTGATATATAAATCACCCTGAAAAAAACTAGAGCACTCAGATAATGGTGCCAATCCATACACCAGAAGAACAAACGGCCAAAACAAATGTGGCAGCAAAATTATCCTTTAATTATGTTATCGTCAAAGCAGAAATGTTATTAACGCAGACCATAGCACAGTATACCTCTTAATTTAGTCAACAATTGTTGCCTCTGTTGTTCACTTGTTTTTAATGTACTTGTATAGGGTGTGGTTGTTTGATAGAGAAGAATGAAACGCTGTAGATTCCGTGACAGTATGCAGCACAAACCAAGTTTGTTGTCGTTGACTGGGTCACAAATACTGCAGCTGGAGTTGTGCCAGGTCAGGCCTCAATGTCAAAAAGTGAGTGGAGAACAAGTGTATTTCGATGTAGGGTGGGTAGCATATAGCTTCTTGTTGACACAGGTTCAGAGACTTCGGTCAGTGAGTCATCTACAGGGAAAGGCACAATAGAACTGCATAAATAAAATTCCTATGAAAACCCAGTGGCTTTCATCTCTAAATTCTTGTCCTTAGTGATTGTTCATTTTCACAATTTTTGCTGTTGTTGTGACATGAAATGAATGCACATGTTTGAGGTGAAAGTTAGAGCCACAACCAGGTAACTGGTACACATTACTGACTGTAGTAGATTGCACAGATGTCAAACAGTGTAAATTGTGTACAGGAATAAACATCTGCAGATGCGTCTGTTTCTCCAAATAAAAACAGGCGTCTGGATGCCAACCTGATCATGGAGGTCCCTGCGAGAACCCTCTTAGGCATGCGTTCCCTTCGTCACCTGTGGCTGGATGACAATGCCCTGATGGAGATCCCTGTGAGCGCACTCAATGTCCTCTCCTCGCTGCAGGCCATGACTCTCGCCCTAAACCGCATCACCCACATCCCAGACTATGCCTTCAGGAACCTCTCCAACCTAGTTGTGCTGTAGGTATCTGCTTGTGACTTAGCTAATAGAATTCAGAATCTAAGAAACATTTTATTTTTTATATATATCTCTAACCCAACTCATATCCCCAACCATAACCTACTTCCAGTATCCAGTAAAAGAAATAGCGCTTAGAACATTAAGAAAGTTCTTAGAACCCTGGCACTAAGCCTAATGCCAACTTAACTCTAAAATATGATTGGCTGATTAGAATGTTGCAGCAAGATCAAAAAATACACTGATTCAACAACATGTCTTCATTGAGAAAATCACATTAACAATTGTGAATGTATCAGTATGAGGGAGTGCTGACAGAAACTAAAACAAGGATGTTGAAAAACATGCCTTGGTTTGATAGGATACCGCAAAAATCCTAACATCTTTAAATTACAAAGCAGTGAAATGATGTGGATTAAGTTTATATCATCTGCCATCGGTTTAAATTAATGTGAAGCAATGTGCACAGGTGTCATTTCTGCGGTTTATTTTGATGTTTACCATAATCCTAATGAATGTTTGCACATTCAGGCACCTTCATAACAACATGATCCAGACTCTTGGACAGAACAGCTTTGAGGGACTGCACAGCCTAGAGACTCTGTAAGTAAGATCGTTTTTCATGAAAGGTTATAAACAACATAAAAGCACTTCCTGTTTTAAACACAAACATACCCTGGTCTGTTATTTGATTTTGGCATCTTTGTGGAATCATTATGGAAGGGCTTGTGTCTACAAATTTTAACCAAAAATTACAACCAAACTAGCTTGACTTTACTCATGTTAAGTGGCTTAGCTTTGCATGGACTATAAACAAAATCAAAACTTCAGCTGTTCTGTGAACTTTAATTGTAGTGCCTTGTTTTCTAAGAAAACACTACTTCCCCTTTCTTAAATGAAAGAATGTAAAACAGACTTTCATTATCTGTAGTGTAAGCAACAGAAGTGCCCCAACAGTGACCTCAGTGTTAACAGAAGCACTCATACATGCAAGATTACCTGAATACATAAAAGGAAGCCTATTCATTGCTATAATTGTTTAGGGCAGTGACTACAGTAGTGTTAGAAGAAAGGAGTCTGTGTGCATGTCAGATGCTTAACCAATAATAATGTTTTAAGATGTATATATCTTTTGCTTCAGTAGAGTCAGTAGAAATAATTGTAATGCAATTAACTGTTTTAATTAAGTGATTTAAGTGTTTATCAGTGTATGAGAGTTCATGAACATGACTTACTACAGCAAAATATATAAATACAAATTGTATTATGTTTATATTTTTAACATTAACATGATATATAAATTTATATAAAATATAAACCTTATGTTTTCAAAACATATTACAATGTGGCATTAATGGTGCAAGATGCTAAAATACAGAAATGCGTGACACAACGGACAGATAATATTGCAGTAATGAAAGATGTGATTTTTGATCAGCCCCTTAGTCTGTCTCAACAGATTGACAGCCATTGGAAAATGGATTGCGTGGACTGTACACCAGTGATTTACAATGATACAAAAATAAAACTAAAATTTTATTTGCTAAGTCACTTTCTAGTCCACAATGCTTGTGTTGTATTGTGTTATATTGTAAAGACAAAATAGCAAATAATTATAGATGCAATTCATCTAAATAATTAGTTGGCATATTATTTATTTATAGTTGGTTATAGTTGGTTATAATTACCTTTATATCAGAAAAAGAGAAATACATGTAGAAGCATTATGTTTTTATGGGTAAAGTTTTATCATTTTCATATTACAGCTAGACATGCTCTCTACTAGATTTAGGCTCTATTATTATGTATTATACAGCACTAAGCATGGTACTGCAGATTAAAATAAAATGTTAAAGAGGCCTAATAAATACATGAGAAACACTATTAAAATTCATGAGAAATTTTGAAAGGGACCTAAGAACCAGAGCCAACATATATTTGCTTATGTATGAAAGACATTACATAGACGGTGCTGTGAAGGCTTGGCTTTAAAAGAATAAGCATATGCTGAAGTCATGGTGGTCTCCAGGATACAGAGAGGGTCACACCTGTTTTTTAACAGCCACCTGAAGTGCTAAAGATGACGTTTTTAACTTTACGAGAATGATTTCAGCCACGCTGAGCTGAACACTTCATTTCAGAGTAATTGCTGAGGAAACGTGCTGAAACTTTCCCGCCGAAATTCTGCAGCTTGACAGATTTCACTTTAAGGAAGATTTCTTTCAGTGAAATCACACTAGATATAAACTGTACAATTTTCATTAATGGCCAGTGTGATTTGTGAATCAGTCTAATTTGTGAATCAGTAGTGTTGTAATTAAGTTACTCCCAAACAGAAATAGCAGGGACAGGATCCAGGAGATGCTTTCATTCTGCATTTGTAAATCTAAAACTAAACAAAACAAAAACTGTTGCTTAAGCCCAAAAGGTTAAAATAATTACATTTATCTTGATGTTTTTCAGGGAACACCTTAACATATTCAAAACATTATAGGGATTCATAGGGATTTGAGTTTAGGAGTCATATGCACAGTCATATGTTTATCAAGAATTAGTCACACATAAAGCATATCTTTAGTATTATGCTATATATATTATTTTATTCTGATAAAACATTGTAATAAAAAAGTACCCATCCAACAATATCTTAAAAGTGCAGTTACATTATATTTATAAAAAAAACATTATATCAGAGTTTGCTGATCTCGGAAATTGTGTCATGTAGACATGCTGCATATTGAATGACAATTCAATTACCGTTACAACGATGGCTAAGCAACATACTAATCCTCCTAAAGGCAAAAACTCTTACATGTAACATGACACACTGGAAGAAATTCTGTCTCATAAATTCAGCTGTCTCAATCCAGTTGCACATGTGTCCTGTGTCCTGTGTCTGTGTGTTTGAGAACAGCTTAGCTTCCTTAAACCGTTTGCCATGTTTTTTTGTGTGACAGTGTGCGTTCTCTTTTTATTGATGCTGCTATAATCCCCATCACTGTAATTGTCATTGAAAACACATTCATAACCAGTTAGACACAGTGCCCACCGCAATGCTGTTTTGTCAGGATGATTTAGCTTTCAAACAGAGTACTGCCTGATTTTATAAATTGTAAATCAAGATAATTGACAGTTCCAAACTCCTCCTGTTCTAAACAATGAGGTATTCCCAGGAAATGAAAAGCATTACTCTTCTGTGCCATATCAAAGTAAAATCTCCAAACAAGAGTGACAGATGTCTTAAACAAAACCAGGATCTAGACATGGCAGAGCGACGGTGCATGGCTCACCCATGGCGATGTGCTCCCAATAGTTTCCCTTTAGTTTTATAGTTGGTTTAATTGACTTTAAATGTGTGTGGATTTTAGATTTCATGTAATGTTCCACTAAAATTACTTGAACACTTACATGACTCACTAGAGGTGAATGAGTTAATGACTTAAACGATGTCTGTTCATAGTCACATAATTTATCTGAATTGCTCAAACCTGTTATGCAATCCATTTTGTACAGTAGGTTTTGCTATGTTTGTTCTTGAAAGCTGCTGTGTGCTCTTTTTTCATGTTTGATGTTCATTTCCCAGTTTGATATGCAGAGACAACTATAGTGACGCAAATAAAACAGTACTTGTGCTTATTGACAACTATATTGCAGAGACAACTATAAATGACGCAAATAAAACAGTACATGTGCTTATTGACAAAGTTAATGGTTTCAGTATTAATGTATAAATGTACTGATCAATAATCACTAATTTAGACCAACCAATGGCAGAAAGAATGAGTGTTTAGTAAAACACTAAGAAATGACACATTTTAGCTTCAGATAAAAATTTGTAAAATGGACAATTTCATCAAAATCAACAATAACATCATCAATCTCCTTTTTTTAATTTAAAGTCAGTTTGCTTTAACACTGTTATGCAACGTTGACACACAGAAGTTTGGAATTAAATAAGTGCTCCACCCATTCTGAATGTTGGCCAATGTGGGTCCACCCCTGTTCACCCAAGCTCACTTCAAACACGATGGCTACCGGCCAAAATACTTTCCCTTTTAAACAAAATTCAAAGAGTAAAATATATAAACACTTAACACTAAGGCACAAAACGTATAGGTATGAAGAGACACATTCAGCGTTGTGTGTATTGTAACGCCAGAAAGCAGGCAGTTTGACTGGGGAGGGCCCAGGCCGACACAGAGCTAAAACCAGCTATTTACCCCACTCTGCAAAATGGAGGTTTTTATGGAAAAAGGCTCCTGTTAAATTGATTCCCCCAATAATAATTCTTTGAAAAGCTCTAATACAATTAGAGATGCAAAAAAACTTTAAAATCCAAGAAAAACAAGAGTCTCTGTGACACGAGCAATGGACAAACACATTGTTCTTGCACCTGCGTGTAAGGCCACTCGCCCTTAGCAACCATTCGTGTTTTGATTCAAGCACGCTTTTAGGGCGCAGGATTTTTAGAAGGCTAATGAAATGCATACAACAAAAATAATGTATGCAGAGGAGAGGTCACATGATGTCAGATTAGTTTGGAACAGCTGTCTTGGTCTCCAAGGACGACCAACACGGAAAAACCCGCAAGGTCATGGGGAAGGATTTTGACTGATTGGAACCACAGTTTTTCCTAAGTGTTTGCTTATGTTACAGACACGTAGCATGAAAGATCAAATTAAAATGTCAAAACAGTTGGCCTAATATGCGACATGATAGTTAATTGTTCAAAAGGTGGTCCCATGCAAGACGCAACATAAAAAAGAGACATATCTAAATTTGTTTGCACATTTTTAAATGATAACTATTATGCATAATTTTTACAAAGAAGATCTCAAATATCCTCCAGATTTACATGATAAATGTTCTTCTGGATTGTGTTTCCAATGTTCTTCTGCTCTTATGGTGATCTGTTTTCTCTAGGGAACTGAATTTCAATGACCTTCAGGAGTTCCCTATGGCCATTCGCACGCTGGCTAAGCTTCAGGAACTGTAAGTAACCGAGACTAACCCACCCAGCATACATTTGACGATGTGCTTCCTTTTAAGTGGATCACATGGCCTGGCCTCTTGCACTCCTTGTAAATCCTGGATAGATCCTAGAATGTGGTTCTCAAGCACAAGTCTTCTGCAAAAAGCAGATGCACACAGATGAGCACTTAAGTCGTTCCTTCTCAAGTATCTTAAAGTGTTTTTTTGCCTGTGGGACTGCCTCATGACAGGTGTTTCTGTAGGATACAAAGGGTGTTTACATTGACAAATTCGAACTGACGTAACCAAATGGCTCACATGTGTGCTTATAGCAGAATTCTGAGCTTTTGCCAGAAAAAGTGATTGAATTTGATCGCCCAAGCTTGCAAATTAATTTTCTGGACCCCAAAGAGACCTTTTCACCTTGTTTATTTAACCAGTTTAAAACGTTTTTAGAGTGTTTAGAATTTTCGGATTAGAATTCACCAGCAACACGTGTGCTATAAATTAACTTTAGCATGTTATTGTCATAGTGATGGAGACAATGACAAATTATAAGCTGTTGCAGCGGTTGAAAATGTGGCCGCTTTGGTTAGCACGTCAGTTCTGCGATTTATAGCCTACATGGAACAGATGAAGTTAGCAAAAACACTTAACAAAGCCGGGCTGTAGGAGACTTCCTGAACTTAGAGTGGATCGTGTTCAAGTGTGCAGATGGTCATATTATCATTCTGCATGCATTTTACAGAGGTTTCCACAATAACAACATCAAGGCCATTCCTGAGAGAGCATTTGTCGGTAACCCACTTCTGCAGACCATGTGAGTATCTTGTCACAGTAACAAGAAACTTTACATGTAATTCTCCACAAATTACTTTTTATGTCGACTTAAGCCACTATGTGATTTGTTTATATCAGCTGATGGTCCATAAATAACAGTCATGACTAGCCCTTATTACAATATAGTTCTGTTCCAAAAAACAACCTCTGTCAAAACAGAAGGAAATAAATTAAGCACACAAGAATTTAATTTTTAAGTTTAACCCCGTTTTTTCTATTATGCCATGACCTTTCACAACTTAGTTATGTTCCAACATATTTTAACTAATATTTTAATTTATTCATAAGATACATTGATTGTAATAATTTATTTAGCTTGAGTTGGCCCAATGTGCTATTTTAACCCATAAAATGACTTTGTATAATGGAATGTCTGAAATCTGCTAAAAATTTACCTTTCACAGAATAACCCATTTCACTTCTTTAAAAAACTTTCCTCTTTCCAGTCATTTCTATGAGAATCCCATTCAGTTCGTTGGCAGATCAGCATTTCAGTTCCTGCCAAAGTTACACACGCTGTAAGTATACATCTACGTGTAAAATGATAACATACACACACATGATTAAACAGTCTGAGCAGTAAACTGTTCAGCTTCCAACAAGGCACCTTTAAAGTATCGGTTGGCAAATGTGTATAATTTCCATTTCATCATTGCTTTCATTTTGACGAATACTGTAATCTTGCTCACCTCTTGCCATCACTTCTCACATATGAAAACATTAAACTAGTCATTTGCCTCCAAAAAACAGCATGTTTCAATTATAACCTCATAAATGTCAGAATATGAGATTTAGCTTTTCATAAAGGCGATGAAAAGTCATTTATCTCTTTAATTGCATAGATAATGCATAAGAAGCATTTAGCATTCATTGTTTTGATATGAAGTCTACCGTGTGCTGTACTGTTTTTTTTGGATGGTGTCGTGAGCATAATCAAAATGATGGAATCTAGAGAACTAATATTTACTTAAGATTACGATGAACTATGTGTATTTGGTAACAGTAGACATCCCTGTGCTTTTACTGGAAGACATCTTTATTAGCAGAAAGATCCTCACTAATGAGTTATCTAATCTCCTTTTAGTTCTTTGAACGGGGCCACTGAGATCCGAGAGTTTCCAGATTTGAAAGGAACCACCAGCCTGCAAGTTCTGTGAGTCTGGGATCAAATATCTGTGTTTCACTCAGGATCAGTTTCACTTAAGAGACGTTTAGAAGTTCTTCCCACCATTGAGGACAATGAAATAACCATCGACAAAACAGAAATGCTTTTACTGATCTCTTATGTCCCATGCTGGATAGTTTTATTTATTTACAAGGTTAAAAGTGATACTTGGACTTACCAGTTTCACATAATGAAGATCTATGATTTGTGATACATACTAAGAGCCACAGATTCACCCAAAAATGAAAGTTGTCCTGAGGTACACATCCTCTTGTTAATTCAAACTTGTATGCTGTTACAGTCACAGTTATGTAGTTCTTGCCATACAAAAGTTTTATTTGCATTGTAATTGTAAACCCACCAAAACCAACCAATTTAACGAAATATAGCACATAAGCTTTATACACTATAGTATTTTATTTATGAATTAGTAGTAAGTCAAGATCTGTGTAAAAACTTTGAAAACTTTGGATAAAAAATGGATAAAATAAGATTGGAATTATATGAGGGTATGTAAATGATTTTGAGTGATTTCTGTAAACTGCACAATAGTTTTGTTTCATGTATGTTCAGGTTTATACACAAAAATTTGTTCAGCATTTTCACATTGCAAAAAATCCTATTCCTAATCAACATCTTGTCTAACAATAATTAAAAAAAAACACTAAACAGGGAAAAAATGTAACTGATAAAACAAATTGCTATGGACAGAAAGACAATTTTATTAAGAGAATGAGCATTGGCAGAAATTTCACAAAGTTTAAAGTATAAATCTTACAAAATGTTCTTTCAACAGCCACTTTTTGACATGCATTTATTTGCTTGTATTGGATATTCATAGAAAACTGGTTCTGTTTTTGTCATGTTTTGTTCAGTGGCTGTTACTCTCTGTTCAGACACACACGTTCACACAGTGTACCACACAAAGTAACCTCTCCTTCTCTTTGATATTCACTCAGCACGTTGACCCAAGCTGGACTGACCGGCCTGCCATATGATCTCTGCCACCTGCTGCCTAAATTAAGAGTTCTGTGAGTTTCCAAACACAAACATGCACCTGTGGCACACAAACACATCATTACAACCACGTCTGCACGATTCCTAAAGATTCAGCCTGGCAAAAAGAGTTCAGATTCACCATGGGGGATTTTTTGTAACCAAATTTTCAAAGAGTCCTTAAAAGCCTCATTTAACATGAGCTCTGGAACATCGGCAGGTGGAGAGCTAGCTCACCTCTCTTTCAGTGTTTGTACCAGGCTGTTCCAAATAAGATTTTTCAAATACAATGTCAACTTCTTGGCCTTTGGCATTCTGTGTATGTTGTGTCATTTGAAGTGAGTCACTTTTTTGTAACTATTCAGAGAAATGCCAAAGCGCAGGGATCCTGACAGAAGTGTGTCCCACTTTCAGGTGGAAAAATTTGATTTAATAAACCCTTAAGGAAAAATGAAGCTTTACATAACTGTTCATAAGAAGAATTAGACCTCTGAGGGAAAGTAGCTGCTGAACATACTGTTCTTTTGCTCTACAGTATACAGTGACCCCAAATAATGTTTTTCTATTGCTTTTAGACAAACTACAGACAATTCTGTTATAACATTAAATAATATATAGAAATATATTCTCACATTGAAATAGTAGCACACATTGCACATTAAAATAGTAGAATTGACTTATATTTCTATATTTCTGATTTATAATTACATTTGAAACATTCTACAGATGTTAAGCACTATATATAAGGTAGTTCTAACCTGTGTGTATGTGTTTCACAGTGAGCTGTCTTATAACGTAATTGAAGACCTGCCGAGTTTTTATCACTGCGCCTCACTGCAGGAGATGTGAGTTCAAGAGTGTCTCTTTAATTTAATACCAACACAACGGCTGAGAAGTTTTACTAACATATATCTGTGATAAATAAGTGTCCCAAAAAAAACCTCACAGTAGAACAAATTGACAAAGGATGGTCATTACTGTAGCAATCCATCAGTGTCCACATTTTGGATACTGTCAAGCATGCTGACAGTCACCACGTGTGATGTCTGTGCAAATGTGTGTGTCTGGCAGAGTGTGTGTGATTGCAGTAATAGCAGGTTTTTTGTTTTGACTCGGCAGAGGCCTGCAGCACAATCTGATCAGACAGATTGAGATGAACACATTCCAACAGCTCAACTCTCTGCGCTCTCTGTGAGTACTGTACACGACCTCTGTCCTGCAGCTAACATCAGGCATGGTACTGTTTCACCTACAATTTTAACTTGTTTATTACTATCATGTAAATTAAGAGGTATTTTAAAAATGTAAAAACTTTATCTTCCAGATTTTAAGGTGGCCACTTAAAGCAAAAACAATACTGGTTTTACCTTTACTTTAAAATGTGTCTGCAAATTATTTTAGGACAGTTTTGTAATATGCTGTTGGTTGATATTTGTAAATGCATGGGGTCAATATAGAAATGAACTGGTCAAAAGAGCCAGCGCACTCACCAATACCTCCCCCTACAGGCCAGGACTTTCTACACAGAATATTTATTTCACATCTGATGTACATTCACAGCAGAATCACATACATACAATTTAAATAGTGACTACTCTTTCATGAATATGAGACCAAACAGTTGTCACATTTTGGGCGTCAACACATTTTAAAGTACTGTGACATCACGCAAAAACTTTAAATTTACTACAAAACTACTATAAAAGCAAAGTAAAAAGACACAAAACACTCCTGGCAAAAATAATTACAAAAATAGTACTGTTAAAGGACAAAGAATATGAAAAGATATAGATGCATCAACCTACTGTATAAAACATATTTTGACACTGTTTTTATATGACTTCAACGTTTATTCCATCCAAAACAAACTATTCGTTTATTTAAGATAAAGATGAGCAATAAATTCATAGACAAATGATTTCTCATTACAGGGACCTAAGCTGGAACAGGATTGAAAGCATCCATCCCGATGCCTTTTCCTCTCTGCAGTCTCTTGTTAAACTGTGAGTATGCAAATTACAAACAGACATATCATTAATGGTGCCACCTCAGATAAACAGCAGAAACCTCAGAGTCTTAAAAACTGTTATTAAAGTCAGACTTCACACAACTTTTTCTATATGGCACAAACACAGAAATTCTGATCCGCACTTTAGAGTTTCTGTCATCTGTGCAATGCTTTGGTTGGCTCAAAGTGAAAAGACTGCGGGCGTAATCATGGTGAAAGACTCCATGCAGTGCAGTGGTGAAAACTTGTGTCGGTGGTCACAGGCAATTAAACGCAAGCAGCTTTATGTAAAGCATGTGATGACTGAAAGAGAAACACTGTAAAAAATCTGTAACTTTTGCCTCTCTATTGCCATCTCTGTTTAAAAGTAAAATTGCAGGTTGCAATGCATTTAAGTATGTGTTGAAGTCAAACTTATAAAACTGCCCTGAAAGCTCAAATTATAAATGATTAAACCAATAATTATCAATGAAGTTACTGTTGTCAATTAGGGGGAAAAGATACAGTTTTGAACACTGATCTGTTATGTACTTGCTGTACATAACATGTATGCCTATGTATGTCTTGAGTTTTTTTAACCAATAAAATAGAAATTACCGCTTTACAAAGTGACAGATCATGCACTTGTAAATACCAAGAGAGATTTATGGCTTAAGATATGTGGATTCTGCTTTTTTAGGCCTCTGAGTAGTTAATGTGGTACATAATTTTCACTATCGACAGGCACTTCAAAATGGAAAACTGTTGGTAAGGAAGGTAAAATGAAAAGCATTTTTTGGTTGGAGAACTTTAAAGAAATGTTGTGGGTTTGATACAAGTTAAGCTCTATTGACAGTATCTATGCCCACAGAAAACAATTTTGACTTGTCTCTCAGTTTGTAAAAAAAAATTCTGGATTTCAGCAGGGTTATGGGTTCAAACCCTGTGCGCCAAACATGTCAGTTTGAAAAAAAATTTTTAGTCATATTCTTATATACAGTGTTATATACAATATTTCACAAAAAACATCTTTTATTTTAAAAATAGCACAATCACACCTTTCAAACAAAACATTTTACAATATTTTTTATATTTATATATTGTGAAACGCTACATATCATAAACCAACAGAAAAAAGATGTCACCCTACTGTATTGCCCACAAACACCTTTTTAATCACATCTGGTTTTGGTTTGTAGCATCTGATGGGTTAACTAGTTTGACTATTAATTGCTGCTAGAACTTAATAATTCTACTTTCAATACTTTCTATTAAGACTCTCCAAAAAATAGCCAACACTCACACAAAATCTATTTAGTGTAACCTATAATCTATATTAAACCTATAGCCTTAGGATTTGTAAATGACAACGGCATTAATCTTTATGTCCTCTTTACATTCAGAGACCTGACAGGAAATCGTCTAAGCAGTCTCCCACTAGCTGGGCTAAACAGCCTCACACACCTCAAGCTAAAGGGCAACATGGCGCTCTCTCGTTCCTTTAGAGAGGAGGACTTTCCCAACATAAGGTATGTTTATGTATGTAACAAATAACCTCCAAATGTCGATCAAATCGTTGATCAATGTCTCACAGTCAAGGGATTAGCCAGACTTTTATGTTAAACTATCAAAGAAACTTTGCAGGTGTCTGTAGTAATTAAGTCCCACAATGCAAATGCCTTAAGTTAGCCTGAAAACACATGAACGTTTTATTAGGTTTTTGGAGAAAGACCCACTGTTTATAAAACTGACAGTTTCAAGATACTAACAATCTGTAGCCCATGGAACATTCCATTCATTGATACAAAGAAATAATTCCTTATTGTTCTCATAGCTAAATACTGATCATTTCAAGATAGCTATATATTCTCAACTGAGAGAGACACGGTTATGAATATCCCCCATATTCATCAACAGCTCTAGGCTTTGGAAATGCTCCAAGACTTCTGCCTTTGGTGGTATGATTAGTTTAGCACCTGAAGAAATGGGAGGTTTTCTAAAACTAAAATTAAATCACATGTTTTTCCATGACCCAAATACATTTGAATTAGTCCTTGTGGTTACATGTATTAGTAGTTAATGCGTCATTTGCCGATTGATGAATTGTTTTTTCTTAGAGCGTCCCTTCCAGAAATTGGATCTTAGATTGTTTTCATATTGAGTTCCTTAAACTGATTCAGTCTGTTACATGCTTTCTTTTATTTTATTAGTATATTCGTCATGTTCAAAGTTATTTAACTCCACTGGAACAATGAAAAAATCTATGACAAGAGTTCCTAAACATTTTTTGTCAGTTGAAAACCTCTGATCTAAAGATTTGCTTCTCCCGAGACTTTAAGTAATAACCTTTTAATAATAAGACTTATTGAAATGATGCCCTTACAATAAAAAACATCTATTCATTTTGTATGCAAGATGTGCATAATGTCCTGGTATTTAAATGTACAAATTTAAAAGTTAATGCCTAATAACATTTATTACTCTCAACCAATAGATAAATCAGTCTTTAACTGTTATGTATGTTTCTGAGCATTCTCTGTCGCCACTGTTAAAACAGGGTCATTGAGATGCCATATGCATATCAGTGCTGTGTGTTCGGCTCCTGCAACAGCTACAAAACAGCCAGTCAGGGAGAAGAGCAGATGGGCAGTGAGGAGGATGATCTTCAGAAGAAAGCTCTGTCTCTCTTCCCCATTCACACCGATAACAACTGTAAGCTCCACAACTTCACTAACTCTTTAATAGTATACAGCTTAGTGCTTGAGAAACAAAAATGTGGCTTTAACAAGTATCACAGTATTATCAGTAGTATTTTCTGACATGATGCCCATAATTATTGTTTCAGCATGATCTAAAAATGTTCCAAAGATCATCTAATATGCTGGGAAAGGAAATCTGACTTTTAGTACGTCACAAAAAAGAACCTTAGTTTTACATTATTTTATGTCAATCATTTTTAAAAATCCTACAAATGTGTTTACTTTCTGTAGTTTAAATTCAAGATTTTTGAAAGTGGACTTTTTTTTACTGTAACATGGGGTAACTATATTTTGTATATTTCTCATTTCTGTGGTGCTATCATATTGTAATATTGTAAGCGAAACATTCGCAAATTAAATTCAGCAAAATAAATTTAATTATTTTGCTATTTCTAATGTGGTCTTTTACCATCTGAATTATGTCAGATGTACACCTGTACCTGCTCAGTTATACATTATTTGAAGTGGCAAGTTTTTAAACTGTAGTACTGTATTGTATTAAATCACTCAAGTCCCTGTGGCCAAAAGGAAAAATATTTCCGACACAAACATGTTCCTCATATGAATGGAACGTAAAAGCAGCACTTGTAGCGGTTTTCCACAATACACATCTAAAAAGATAGTGTGTCTATTTATATCTGCCAGTCTCTTCATATTTAATTAGCACAGTAGAAACATGTTGGGGCCTTACAGTAACCACAGGAGTTTGACAGATTAAATAAATGTGTCTCTTTTCTCCATGCATACCTCAATGTGACCTGATCATGTTTCTGACTTGAAAGGGCTCTTTCATAATTATGCTCCATGAGATTCAACAAAACCAAAGTATAAACAAACCTGGTGATTAAGGTTAAATGCACATTAGACGAGAAATGGAAAATTGCAATTGAGATGTGCACTGCATTGAGTGGTCCTAAAGCCCTTAGATAAATTAATATGTTCCAATGGACTTGATGGCCAAGAGATGATATATGGTCTGTCAGATGAAGTACAATACATACATCTTAAAGAACACTAAAGACCGTTTCATTCTTCATTCATTATGTGCCGTTTTCACTTGCAGATGACCTAGACTTGGAGGAATTCCAGTTAGCTATTGAGGAGTCCAAACTACAAACCAGCATACAGTGTACCCCGGTCCCAGGTGAGAATGCAAAAGCTATTCACTTTAAATAATTAGTCATTTGTGCTGTAACAGCAGAGACAGCTGAACAAAGATGCATTTAGCCTCATTCAAAAAGAAAACTTGTTCATCATTCACAGAACCATTTTTAAAAAAAATGTATTCAAAAAATATTTTTGCAAACATTTTACTAGTGTTTATGTTTTATTTTTAAACATTGTAAAGGATATTATTTGTGGTGAAAATTCAGTTTTAATTAGTTAAAACTGTTAGTTAATTAGTTCTGATCTGCTTTTCTAATTTATCTCCTTAAAATCTCCTTCAGGTCCATTTAAGCCATGTGAGAACCTGTTTGACAGTTGGGTGGTACGCCTTGGGATGTGGTTTATCTCTCTGGTCTCGTTGACGGGAAACAGTCTTCTCCTTGTGACTGTGTTTGCCTCCCCTAGCTACCTCTCCCCTGTCAAGTTCATCATCGCCAGCATCAGTAGCACCAACCTGCTAACAGGCCTGTGCACCGGTACCTTAGCGCTAGTTGATGCTCGGACATTTGGAAAATTCGCCCTGCATGGTGCTCAATGGGAAATGGGGGCTGGTTGCCAGGCAACAGGCTTTCTTTCTGTGCTGGGAACTGAGAGCTCCATACTCTTCCTCACCTTGGCCGCAGTGCAATGTAGTGTATCATTATCGTGTGCCCGAGCCTATGGAAAGTCGCCCTCTCTGGGAAGTGTGCAAGCCGCAGCTGTAGCGTGTTTGGGGCTTTCGTTGGCAGTTTCTGCTTTGCCCCTGATAGGCGTTGGTGAGTATGGGGCAACCCCCCTCTGTATGCCGTCACCACTGCCAGAAGGAGAACCCTCCACATTGGGGTTCATGGTAGCCTTGATCATGATGAACTCCCTCTGCTTCTTAGTAATCACTGGAACCTACATCAAGTTGTACTGGGACCTGAT
>JAZGTJ010003221.1:0-36732 GCA_036877575.1 Botia almorhae
TGTGCAGTCTGTTGATGAACTGTGTGTTTCTCTCATTCATAGAAGCTTCTCTGTGAGAAGTTAGAAGAACAGCTACAGAATCTGGACACAGCTCTGAAGAAGAAAGAGAGAGCTGAACGAAGGTACACACACACACACACACACACACACACACACGCAGATGACATAAATATCATGAAGTGATCTTTTAATCTGAAGTTTTAAATCTTTTCTTTCTATCTGTCTCTCTCTCAGACGTGAGCGGCTGGTGTATGTGGGCATCAGCGTGGAGAACATTATACCCACTCCAGTGAGTACTGTACTATACTGTACTATACTGTACTATACTGTACTATACTGTACTGAACTATAAGGTACAATATAATGTACTATTTCATACAATGCTATGCTTTAGTGTACGATCCTATTTTTAAATGAAAAGTCACACAGCACAAGGTCAGGCTGTGGAAGGCTGTGGATGGGTTTATTTGGTCTGAATGTTGTGACAGGACGGTGATGCTGAAGATGGTGTGACAGAGAAGAAGAAAGATGCCAAGAAGAGCAAGAGTTTGGGGAGAAGATCCACCAGGACGAGGAAATCCATCAGCTACAGGTGATCAGTGTTCCTCACAGACTCCAGTACTGCATTCACACTACATTCAATCCGAATCACATTATTGGTGTATTTGACTGGAATCTGATCTAAATGATTATCTGTCCACACTGTTTATCACAACTGTTCAGGTCTGATTGGTGCATACCGTGGCTCTGTTTTATGGAATAGCTGCACTGATTTCTATGGCAGCAACAGATTGACCAATCAGTGGTTTGAATGGCATGGCAAATCACGTATAAATGTGGCTTGTAACAGATTTGAAAAATCAGATTTCATGGCTTTTTTTGCTGTTCACACTTGGTAGATATGATCAGATTCCTGTCAGATATGTACAAAAATCGGATCTGGACTGACAGTGTGACTGTAGTGCAAGTGAAGAAACCGGTTTGACTCATTTCACTTCATCTGCTCTTTACTGGCAGGTTTGATGACTTTGATGAAGCCATTGATGAAGCGATAGAGGACGACCTGCAGGACTCACAGGGAGAAGGTTGATCTTATAGACTGTGTTTAGTGTTCCATAGTGTGTGTGTGTGTGTGTGTGTGTGTATTGGTCTGAACTGAGGTTCTTGTTATGGGTCTTGTAGGTGCTGATCATGGTAAACATGTGGCAACCAGCGTCGGTCCACAACAGAACCCAGCGAGTCGAGAGAGTCGGCGCTCTGTGAAACCTGTCGCACCGCGCAAGAGGAAACGCCGGCGACTCAACGACCTGGACAGTGACAGTACAGTGGACGAGGAAGAGAGCGAGGACGAGTTTCAGCTCAGTGACAGGTGTGTGTGTGAGAGAGAGAGAAAGAGACATTAACAAATAGATTAATATACTTAGAAAAGAAAGATAAAAGGATTTTATTTTTAGTTCACAAACACGACATGAGGGGTTTAATATGAGGCATGTCTCTGACACTATCAGTATCTGCTGTGATATGTAATATCTGACTGTTAGCATGGAGGAGGAGGAGTTTGTGGTATCTGGTGATGATGCGTCTGAGGGAGGGGTCGTCTCTGATGAATGGGGCAGTGCTGAGAGTGACGCTGCTCAACCACCACCCAGAAGAACCAGCAGATACACACACACACGAAAATCCAGGAGGAGCAGACGCCGACAGAGAGCCTCCTCAGAGGAAGAGGAGGAGTTAGACTCTGAGGCGGAGGAGGAAGAGGAGGAGGAAATGGGTCAGTTTTCACCTACAGTCTGTTTACCACCCTAATTATCTGACCCAGATAACAAGAAACATTCTCAGAACGCAGGCTAAAAGATCAAAAAAGTTCTTGCAGTAACATTAGTAAAGCATTTCCCTAACATTATGTCATACATATCAAAAAAGTTACTCCTAAGTAGTTAATGGAGCGTTTTATAAATGTTACGGAATAAATGCAAAAAAATGTTTGAATAATGTTTCTATAACAAAGCAATAATGTTAACACAAACTGGATGTTTTAAACGTTCCTGGAACTTTTAAAATAACCATTTAAATGTTTTTGTTATTTAATTGGAAACGCTACAGAAACATTTTTGCAGCCTAAAATTGTTAGCTGAGGAGATGGAAGCTCATGTATGACATCATGTTTTCATTGATCTGTCAGAAACGGAGGGATCGAATGAGTTCAGCGAGAGTGATGTTGATACGAGTAGAAGACGTCCACGCCGCCGTCAGAACTCTTATGTCAACTACTATGAAACGTCAGAATCCGACGGGTCACGGAAGGTGTCGAATCAGAACTCATCTCAGCTTCACCGTCGACGACTGTCCAGCTCCAACAGTGAAGGTCAGTCCCAGCTAACAGGGAACATTCTTAGAATGTTGGCTAACGTTCTTTAAAACTTCTCTTTAAGTAAAGTGGTTTAAATATATTTCTATATTTATATTTTCTGTGGAAGGTGCAAGACCATAAAATACTCGTCCAGTCATTGCATTCAGTTCGACCTGTCTGTCAAACTATGTATGTGTTGATGTGTTGGAGGAGGTGTGGCTTGAGAGACTCTGAAGGGAGGGCGGGATCTTATGATTTTAAAACCAGCTTGTTTCTCTGAAATTGCCTCCCCTAGGAATCAGAATTATTTTTTTTGTGATTTTTATTGTTTATTGTTTTTCTTGTTTATTGTTTTCTTCGTCACTTCACATTTGGTGTGTATAGTGAAAATGTTTTGCACACTGTTATTGATACTGTTACATTTATTTGCAACTAAAAAATGTAAACACATCACACTGTTTGCTCTCATCATTTGTAGCGTCCGACCTTTCTAGAGACTTTGAGCCAAAGGCCCTGCAGAGGAGAGAGAGAGGACAGAGGGGCGAGTCCAGGACAACACATTCCAAACAGAGACGTAAACAACTGAAACAGAGACAGCAGAGAAGCTCTAGTGAGGAAGAGGAGGAGGAAGATGAGGAAACAGAAGGGTCTGAGGAAGAGGAGCACCCCCTCCGCAAGAGGTCAAACCGCATCGAAACAGATGAAGAAGAGGAGGAGGAAGACCTGAAGCCGAGGCGGCAGAGCACACGAGGAAAGATCTCCTCCAGCAGGTCCTCTAAGGTCCTGCAGAACTCCAGGTGGAAGCACACAGCCAGTGTGGGGCCCCGGGGGTTTTCCAGGCACAACGGCCTGCTGCCTCTGAGGGCCATAGCTCAGGATGAAGATGAGGATGAGGAAGAGTTTACTGGAGACACGGACCTTGTTAACTTTGTGTTTGACAGTGAACAGTTGTCCTGATGTGTCCAGATACATTTATTTTCTCATCTCCCTGGAATGTTCCTCGTCAGTCACCGTAGTCTTCTGTTTTTCTGGTGTAGTGGACCAAATTAAGCCTCGAGAGGAAGTCGTTGTATTTGTTCAAATGTTTGAATGCTCTGACCCCCAGCATCACACAGCCGCATGCATCCCCCGGTTTAGAACAGGGTCTCCTGAGTACAGTAACAGAGTGAAGCACTTTGTCATTTTCGGCCAGTAACGTTTTATTGGTACAGAAGCTTCTGTCAGCCTGTAGATACATACACTGAACTCTGTGCAGTTCAAGCTCATGTGTTACGTGTATTTCAAACTGGTGTTTTGAGTTTTGTGTAAAACAAGGTTTTTTGTTGGGACATTTGTGAATAGGGTTGTTAATAGATATTAATACTGGATGCCGTATCTTGCCTTTTATAGCTCACCCAAAAATGAAAACACAGTGATCATTTTCTCACCCTCATACTGTATGTCCCAAACTGTATGACTTGACTTCTTCTGTAGGGCCACAAGAGGGTCATATGTCCTGCTCTTTATCC
The DNA here is from genome assembly GCA_036877575.1 of Botia almorhae. Classification (NCBI taxonomy): domain Eukaryota; kingdom Metazoa; phylum Chordata; class Actinopteri; order Cypriniformes; family Botiidae; genus Botia; species Botia almorhae. Next base: position 3,859 of record JAZGTJ010003221.1, read on the forward strand.
ATACAATGAAAGTATATGGTGAAACTCCACAATAATGACAGTAAAGTATCTTAAATGAGTCAATACAGTGTGTACAGTACAGTGTGTGTGCTGTATTTACTCCAGTTATCTTTCACTTTCATTGTATGATAAAAGAGAATTTCTTATTGTGTTCCAAAGAAGAAAGACAATTGTGCTGAACTGAACTGACATCAGGGTGAGTCAAAGATGACAACATCTTCATTTTTGAGTGATGTTTCCCTTTAATTTTACCAGTAAATAAAAACTCTGTAGTAGGCAAGATCATTTCATAAACACAGGAGTTAAAATTACAGGTGCACTAGTAGTAAATAATTTTAATTGACTAATGTTCTCTCTTTACTAAAACAACAGTATAATATATCAAAATAAATATTGTTTGCTTTTATTTTAAATGCACTTTTGCGGAGGTCATGGAACATTTAATGAAACCTCTGCACTGAGTCACATGATGTGTCTCATTAAAGTCATTTGTTCTGAAGGCTGAACCTGTTTGTGTTCTTCTGTCATTCTGTATGCACTTGTTATTGAAGCACCTTTCCATTGTGTCGTATGTTATCTGACTGCTCACATGTTCAGTTCGGCACAGCAGACTGAATCTCTTCTAAAAGAGCTTCAGTATTTCACTGTTGTTTGATTTCAAACTGGTGTTCTGTATGCTGGAAGACTGATGGCATGAGAACACTATGAAACCATTCCAAAACTTTAAAACAATTCAAATCTTTAAAAGCTCCACAAGCACTAGAATAACTCTGGTCTCTGCTTTCAGTTCAAGAATGTGTTTTTACTCTGTGTACTACTGCAATTTGTTTTCTTCTCATTTTATGTTTTACTCCTGTTTTCCAGTTGTAAATCACCATACTTCAAGAAAATTATCCACATAACAGAAATAAATTTAATGGTTCTGTTACTGTTTTCGCCTTAATATGTCCTTTTTATAAATACTTAATTATTACCGATGTAAAATATAACAGCAAATAAAGAATAAAAGTGAATTCTCCCCATTTGTAAGTTGCTTTGGATAAGATTAATATTTTAAACAAAAAAATGTTAATATAGAAGTTCAAAACAATAAAATGCTATCTATTATGATTACATTAAAATAATTTTGATTACAATTGTAAAATTATTTTTAAATGTGTTTAATATCTTTCAATAAGTTAAATTACTCGATTTAACAATACAAATATACAGATTATGTTAACCATTGTATGACTAAATGATCAATTAAATGGGGGCCAATATCACCTATAATCACCGAGCTTGCGCATGATGTTGCGCAATGTATCCTCCAGACCTGAGGAGGCGCTGCAGTTTTAATCATGACATTGAAACGCATCCGCTGTTCTCGGACGTCATAAAGATGCTGCTGCTGCTGAGTGAAATTAAACAAGCAACTAGAAGAGATGCGATTATATAAGAGGCGGAGCCTCGTGGGCCACAAGAGCTGTGTACGGGCTGTAGCCAATAAAGTGACGCTTTGTCACATGATACTTTTACTATAACATTTTTGGCCCAATCACAATCGTTTATGTTTACTAGACAAGGCGTTTTATTCACTCGCTTTATTAAAATTCCTGAGGCGTATTTGCATTCATATGTTAGACAATAATCTGTGCAACGAATAGATTTAAGTGTTTAAACTTTTAAAAGCCAAAGTCTCAATTACATCATGTAAATCTTCTTGTAAATGGTGTGCGGCTCAATGGGGGTACAGGTTGTCTGGGCCATCTTTTAGAAAACACCCGCGCGTCTCCCACAGGAAACACGAGATCAGCGGCATTTACAGCCCAGTGAACCTCAGACGTGACGCGTGACAGCGAGCGTGAAAACATTTGAAAGTTTCTCGCGTTACACGTGTGTGTGTGTGAACGCGTAACGCTTTATATAACAGACAGACAGACAGACAGCCGAGCAGCAGCAGCAGCAGCGTGTGTCTGTGTTTATTGTGTCCGCAGGGCATCAGTGCTGGTCCATTTACAGTCACATATTCAGATCGATCAGGATGGTGCTGTTGAAGAGTTTGCCTCCACCCAGCGAGGGCATCAGACTGCAGCAGGCCGACACCGCAGCGGTTCTGGACGGGAAGAGACTCGGGTCCGGGACTCTGTTCGTGGCTGAGGCGTGAGTAACCAATACTGCAGGTGTAAACTGGCAACTAACTTGTTAAAACTGTTAAATGCGCCTTGTGCTCGTGTTGCATGTTTACTAAACCTTACAAACATACTTACATGATGGAACATAACGGTAATGCTATTTACTGCGATCCTGTATGTGTCATATTAACGTATCACGATATTTATAAGGGTTCACAATTTATTTTGAGGAATCATTTTATAACCATGATATTATGACTTGAAAACACAGCATTTCCAAGGTGTTATGCTAAGATAAATATGGAAATACAGTTCTTTCTCCATGGTAGTGCACTGGGGGGTTAAATGTGATGAAACCTGTAGAGAATCTGTGCGGGTCATATTTCATGTTGAGATACACACTTTAGTTAAAGTCATATATCAAGTATAATGTGTCATTTAATGATAAAGCACATGTAAAAAAATATAACAAGCAATATTCCCTAAAACAACACGCTCACATATGCATTATAAAAAATGTTTAAATGTCAATCAACAAATGTGATGCATATGAACTGTAGGCAGATATGTATGATTAATGAAGCTGGTTTACACCTGCTCTGTGGTCTCAGACATCTGTCGTGGTTTGATGGATCAGGCATGGGTTTCTGTCTGGAGTATCCCTCCATCAGTCTGCACGCCATCTCACGAGATCTCGCTGCGTTCCCCGAGGAGCATCTGTATGTGATGGTCAATGCAAAACTAACTGGTGAGGTGTCAGATGATCAGATATTATCACTGTCATTTGTGTTCTGTATGAAAGCAATGATTGGATGTCTTACTTGCCTGTCAAACTGAGGAAACCTCTGGGTTCAGCAGTGTTTTTTCACACTTCTGATTTTAAATGAAGTTTTATTAACTAAGTTCGGGAGGAGCACGGTCATGTAATCCAACCAATCAGCACGCAACGACGCATATATATAGCCGTCCTTCACCTCCGTCACATGACAGGCTCGCAGCATCCCTCCACCACCCCATCACCTCACTCTTAGCTGGTATCTACCTCAGTCAAAGACGGGGGGAGTACTCTGGGTTCGGGCCAAATTCCGAGCTCGGAGCCCTCCCCCCGGACAGCACGCCAAATACGCATCAGTGATCATTTGCGATTGCATGTTAGTGCGAACTCGTGAAATGGGTTCCAAAAAGGGGTGTAGGTAAGTCCAACTGTGGTAAGGTGGGAGGGTGGAATATGGAAAGAGGGAGGAGATTGCATAAACGGGGGTGTTCCTTCAATTGCATAAAATACCTAGTACATGAGTTTTCTGTCTGTTTGTATGTGTGTTTAACATGAAAGTTCTAAACTGTGTCTCTCAGATGAAGGTGAAGCTGAGATGCAGGATGAAGATCCAGAGAAAGCAGAAGATGATGATGATGATGATGAGAGTGAAGATTCAGAAACCATCTCAGAGATTCGCTTTGTGCCCAGTGATAAAGCCGCATGTGAGTGTGTGTGAATCAGACACAGGAGTCAGTGAATCTGCTGCTGTATGAGTGTCCATCTGAAGAAGATTAATTCCTGTTGTGAGGCAGAGAGAGAGAGAGAGAGTGAGCGCGTTTACAAGCGTTTACGAGCGAATTTGTACCCAAAATTAATATTTTTTTCTTAATTGTAAAAATGTAAAACGGTAGAGTTGGGTTATATTGTTTATAACTTGCTATGTATAAAAACAATAGAATAACAGAAGTCTACGGAATGTCATTTAGTAGACACACAAGTAAGTGTGTGTGTGTGTGTGTGTGTGTGTGTACGCAGTGGAGCACATGTTCTCAGCCATGTGTGACTGTCAGGCTCTTCATCCGGATCCTGAGGATGCAGACACCGATGATGATGATTATGAGGGGGAGGAGTATGATGTCGAGGAGGCAGGTGAGTGTCTTCTGATTGGCTGTTTCACAAAGTGACAACCTGACAAAGCTTATTTTACATCAGTCTCAGTAAATAACATTAATCACCACAGAAAATAATTTAGACAAGACCATCACAATGACTATGACACTAATATTTGAGTTGAAGGTTTTCTTGTGCTTTCCCCTCACCCATGAGCTCAAAGTTTCTCACAGTGTTCCTCTGTTCTTTCAGAACAAGAGCAGGGTCATGGAGATGTTCCCACCTTCTACACCTATGAGGAGGGTTTATCTCACCTGACGTCAGAAGGTCAGGCCACATTGGACCGACTGGAGGGGATGTTGGCCCAGTCAGTCGCTCAGCAGTACCACATGGCTGGGGTCAGAACCGACCAGCCCTCGGCTGAATTCGAAGGTCAGTGTTTGTTTATAAAAGCTGATTTTGGATCAGTTTTACCTCTGAAAAATGTGGTGGTGATTATTTATCTGCCCTGTTTACCTTGCAGAAATGTGCTCTGTGTATCCATTGTTTACAAAACATTGTAACCACGGTTAGTGGTACTGTAGTTAAAGGCAAGATAGTTATTCTGGTTAAAAGTGATCAAAAACAGAAAGATTTTTAAAAGTTCTTACAATGTCATGTTAGGTTTCATGTTAAGATCTGATGTGTTATTTGTGTCTGAAGTACATGATGCAGGAATCAGTTCATTTCCTGTACCCGCGCATGAGCACTTCATACAGTAATGATTCCTGTCCTAAACAATGAGGCAAATCCCAGCAAACAGGTTTGATTGTACAGTAATAACAACAGTTGGAAACCACATGGTCAGTTTTTGTACGGTTATATAAGGCTTGATATGAAATCAGTGGTCACAGTGCTGTTGTGGATTTCAGGATTTCCTGAACACTGTAATGCCCCTGGGGCAGGATGGGGGTAATTGAATACAGTGTTTAAACACTGAGCTGTTTGTTTCAGATGGAATGGAGATGGACTCAAACGCAGAGGCAGGACAGTTTGATGATGCTGATGTGGAACACTGGTACACACACACACACACACACACACACACGCCTCTGTCTTCACATCTCAAATTCTCACTTATAACAGATGAAAAACTCTCCAGTCATCTTTCAGTTACACACTTTGGACCTGCTGGATGTTTGTAGTTGAAGGTGCTCACAAACTCTGTGTTCTATCTGGATTTAAATATTCTGAGATTCCATGTTCATCAAAAATAAGGGAATGTCATCTAATTTAAAAGTAAAATCTGGTTCAGCTTAAGTCACCAAATGGAACCTCAAAAACAGGTTTTATAAACGGGTTTCGCAAACATCATTTTCATTGATTCAGATAGTCCCGCCCCCACGTTAATTTCATTGGTCGAGTCAGTGTTGCTATCAATTTTTTGCCTTTTTTTTAAATTAAATAATGGCTTTATGAAAATAAATGTTAGTCTGGATTCTAATCAGTATGGCCAGATAGAAAGTGAAATGTACTTCAGGAGAATAATGTATGAGTGTATATGTGTCTGTATTAGTGTGTCTGTGTTTAAACATTTACAGTACGAGCTGCGGCAGGATTCTGAATGATGTCTTTTCTCCTGCAGATGGAGTTTGTTTTCTAACTGCTGATTATAGCACTTCAGTGAGGCATGCTAGGATACTGGCTGACTCATGGCCGCTCCTCTAAACACTGTCTCTCTTTCCCGGATAACCTGAGCTGTTTTACACCACTTATACACTTACCCCAGCAACAGAAATGTATGTCTCACTAATGCACTTCGTAGTTTTCCCTGAGGACCAACTTCCAGAATTATTTTCCCTAATGGAGTGATGTTCATGTGTTTGTTAGAAATTTCAATAAATACAACATTTTGTACGAAGCTACTTTTTCATATTTGGTGCATTATTTGTTTCTGTCTGTCTGGTTCTGTCCGTTTACTGTCTTGATGCAGTACTTCAGCTAAAATACATGTTTTACTCAATCTCTCTTAAGATTGTCTTTTTTTTTTCTGTATTTTCTCTAAAAATGAAGTATTCAATCTGTTAGTTCATCCTGTGAGTATCTGTGACAAACATGTCCAGGTCACATTAAACCGCAACATCCAAAGAAAGAACAAATAATGTTTCGCATAATCAATATTTCAGCATTAAAGCTACAATTGCTAATTTTTGCCTGTCTTCTGTCATCACTGTCTGAAACAAAATTGCAGGTTACTTTGAAGAAATCAGACCCGACAGCTCAAATTATAAATCATTATTATAAACATACTGTTGTGAATTGGGGTGAGGTTTATTTTTAACCCAGAAATGTTTTTGGGATTGCAGCTTTTAATTGCATACATTTCAAGTTTGTTTTAATGATCATTAATTCTGATAGAATCCTCTATCATTCCATCAGACATGATCAAATATTCAGCTCGCTCACCTAATGTCTGTTTTAGTGAATATTATTTTTACTTCCTGCGTATCAGATGTAGTCTTTGTTCTTCATGCTGGAAGAAAACGGAAACTTCTCCAACATTCAAGTGTAAATCAAAGCTGAAGTTTGACGGCACATCAAAGTAAATCGAGTGAACCTCAGTCATGCATGAACACCCAGTTGTTCCCAAAAATCTCTGTTTTCTCATTTCCTCTTTCACTGTGTGTAGCTGCTGGTTGTTCTAGCTGCTGGTTGTTCTAGCTGCTGGTTGTGTTAGCTGCTGGTTGTTATAGCTGCTGGTTGTTTTAGCTGCTGGTTGTGTTAGCTGCTGGTTGTTCTAGCTGCTGGTTGTTCTAGCTGCTGGTTGTTCTAGCTGCTGGTTGTTTTAGCTGCTGGATGTTTTAGCTGCTGGTTGTTTTAGCTGCTGGTTGTTTTAGCTGCTGGATGTTTTAACTGCTGGTTGTTCTAGCTGTTGGTTGTGTTAGCTGCTGGTTGTGTTAGCAGATCTTCTCACATTTGAGATTGTGTCAGAGGTCTGTTACATGATGGAAGAAACAGCAGCAGTTTCACAGCAGCTTATCTCTCAAGATAAAGAACACGCTGGACACGTGTGAGTTTTGGTTCATAAGTTTAATTTCAAACAGGCTATTAAATTTATTTTAAATATAGTTTTATTTTTCTTATTAGGGGTGTTCTGTCATTCTGTGTTTTACCTCCAAGTTCCTCCAGGTTATTTTACCCAGAACAGTCCCAAGGCACTGATAAACAGATACTGTTTCCTATTACTAGGTAAAACTCATCGCAAGTTACATAAATGATGTTCAAACAGCACTGTCAGGGCACTGCATGTGTCCTTCTTCAGGAATGTATGATCAAGATATAAGTTAACACATAATAAAGTATAGTGAGGTAAATACTACACTGAGAAACAAGAAAAAATACATTTCAAAAGCTTTAGAGTTGCAGCAGCTCCACCTGTCATAATACATCACATAGTTGCTTCTCAGCAGTACACGTGTGCTTTTACTGTTAAAATCATTGTGCTTCATGAATATGCATTACCTTGTCACTAATTAAAGCTGCAGTCTGTAACTTCTGCCTCTCTACTGTCAGCTCTGTTTCATACATAAGATTAACAGATAATTGCACTGATTTTCTTACTGTGGATGACAAGTTTAAATTCTGAAGAACTGCTGTAAGATCAAGCTACAAGCGCTGCATCATCTGCAGCACCTGGTCATGTGATATAGCAGCCGGATCTTCTTTCTGTTTACAGAAATTGAGTCGAGGTAAGAAGCAAAACACTGACCTGTCATGTACTTTCTCAATAACTGATTTTCATTTATTTTTTAACCAAATGAAGTTACAGACTGCAGCTTTAGGACATTATCAGACCTGAAAATATATCTCAGTTATGACCCTTAAAACTGTAAGACGTTAAAAATTAAGATGGTCTTGAGAATTGAGATAAACAGTGTCATAATGTGAATTCACAGTACATAAATACATAAACAGAGTAAACAGTCTCTTAATCCAAAACGTTTACTGTATAAGACCTTTTTGAAATATCTTCATTTACTTCATCTTTTTCCTCATGAGTCCACTGGAGTTTGGAATTGTGCTTTTTTCCTAAAAACACTGGCATCACTTTCTCAAGAAGCAGCAGAGACGTGAGCATACCTGATTGAGACAGGAAAACAGGGTGAGTGTGTGTGGAGCGTTAGTCTGGATCACATCATCCGCTAAATGCTTTGAATGTGATGTTTTAATGGTCATTCTCACCCAGTGTTGGTCCCAGCCAGTACACAAAGCTGTACTCCACAAATGTGTTCCCAGGGCAGGGGAACTGTATAGAGAACGCAAGGGCTGGATTGAACACAGCCCCACTGATGTGTCCACCTTCATCAAAACAAAACTGACCTTATTAACAAAGTACATAAGCTTTTTCATCTGTCACGACACAGAAGCAAATAAAAACAGTGCACAGGTCATAGAGACCCGTATTAAAGTACTCTTGTGGTGGTATGCTGCTATGGTATTTCATAGTAATAACTAGTGCGTATAAAAGTATTTGGTACACTAAGGTTTAAACGGTATATGTCATAATAATCATATGATACAAACATGCTACTTTTCGGCTGCTGCACACACCTGCGAAGACTAAGACTGTAATGACTGCAGCAATGACAGGCACTCGAAATATCTCATCGACTTTATCCACGTTGGAGACCGCAGTGTGCATCACAAAAGCGCAGCCCAGCTCCACCGCAGCGGCCTGCAGCAGAGGGGCATTAACGGGGCTGTTCGTGCACTTAAAGCCCGTCAGTTTGTGTTGTGCATGCAGGTCGGACAGAGACAGCGCCCACGCGTGAGGCATCGCGCTGCGTGCCAGCCCAGCGGCGATCAGCTGGCATGAGATCCGTGCCAACGCGCCCCGGTGGGTGAGCGTCCCGCGGCAGAGCTGCTCCAGAGCGCCGGCGGGGTTGCAGATCGCGCCGCGGAACGACAGCGCGTGGACCACCGAGATTACATACGTGCAAGTCAAAGCGACGCGCGGCTCCAGTCCGCCCACCTCCGCCAGCAGCTTCAGCTCGTGCGTGCACGCGCACAGCTGAAACGTGGAAACGATCTCCAGCGCGCAGACGCTCCAGTCTCGGTTCGGGAGAAGATACAAGACCGTCCTCCTCACCACCTCGCTAAAAACTACAATCCCCACCAGTAAGAAAAGAGAGACACCAAGATCTGTCATCTCACACCTTCGCTCGACCTCTCCACCAATAATCAGACCAACTCTATCCGGCCAACTTTAGCGCTGGCCCCGCCTCCACACAGCTAACCCCGCCTCGTTCGACAAATCATACTAGACCGACAGCTTGGTTTATTAATATTAATGAGGTTGTGATAACGTTGATTGGTGAGCTTCCAGAATAATAAATGTATATATTCATGAGTAATGTCACGCCTGGGTTGTTGGCAGATCTGTGGGTAAAGCGCTTTGCTATTAAAATAATACAATTTATAAATGCTAAAATCTCAGGTCACTGAATTTAAACACATACTTTTATATCCTGTTTTGGAAAGTAATATTTCATCTGCGTAAAATGTAAAGAAGACTAACCAGACAACAAACTAATAATTCAAATAAAGCTTTAGTGATACATGAGTTGAAGCAGAAAATCATTAAGAATATTTTCAATATTGTCTCTTATTATCTATATACGCCTACTTAATACTTTAATACATTTACATCACTTAATACTTTAATACATTTACATTTGTCTTCATAAACCACAGATACATTCATTTGTGAGTCTGTTTATTGTTAATGTCCGACAGAGGGCGCTGACATACAGACAATCAGTTTTGCTTTAACGTCACACGAGTGTCCCAAACTTCAAAATCTGAGGTTTCCTCTTTAAAATGCTAGATATAATTTGTTAGATGGTTTTGTTTAAAGTCTCTCTTATTGTTTATTTCCAGTAGCTGAGCGGTAAAGTCTGCTGTGTGTTTAATGGTGTTATCATGTGTGATGTCAGAGCCCCAGAGACAACACATGAGGACCCGGTTTGTTTTTCTAGCGTTTATTCATTTCGCAGACGCTTTAACTGCAATCATGTACGAGCTCTGTCAGTGTGGAGACTTTCCCCTTCATTTTTATCTGTAAATGAGCCAATTATATTTTGTGAATGTAACGTTACTATTTAGATTCTCATAAGGACAATTTATTTGTATTATTTTGTAGTATCCACCCATCCATCCATCCATCTATCTGTCTGTCTGTCTGTCGTTACACGCGTCTTCTTCCGCTGGTGCAGGTGACGCGTCCCGAGCGCGCAGCGCTGCGTGGGGATCGCGGTGGGCGGAGCGTCACGCGGCAGGTTTGTGGCGGTGAGACGGGAGATCAGTGGATCAAATGAAAGCGGAGAGACGGACGGAATACTTGGAAGATCGGGAATCAGGAAAACCAGAGGTGAGTGCGACTCTTTAACGCGGTCACCCGTCGCGTTCACGGGGATGTCGTGTGACGCGGAGACGCGCCGGCGTGGGGTGCGTGTCTGTGAGCGTCGCGTTGGTTTGCTTGTTGATGAAAGAAATCGCGCGGATGGGGATGTGGCTTTCCCAGTAAGATTTCCACCGAGTGATTTTCCACACGTCGTGTGCGCGCTTTATAATCAATGAATCAATGTAACATAATAATAATGATGATACAAGTGCATGTACTGTTTTTATATTTTACCATGCATTATTATTATATTTAATTATATTACATGTGATAGTAAATCAATTTATTTTGTATAAAATGCTGCATATTACGGAATATATTAGCTAATAATTACACTTGTATCATTTTATTATTATTGTTGTTGTTGTTGTTATTATCATCATCTAAGGCTCGGAACTGCTAGTGTGTGTTCACACTTCTGAATATTTATAAATGTTGAAATGAGGACCTGCTCTGTAAAGGCGCGTGCACTGTTAACAGTGTTGGGGCGTGTGTGCAGCCCGGTCATAATTCTCACTGTGTACAGACATGAGAAAACACTCGACCCAAATCCTCAAGAATTCTTAGTGAATTTCTGTCAAAACTGAGAACTCGAGAATCATAATCCAAGATCGTACTGCAGGAAAATGAGCATTACATAATGATGTTTTGTCTGGAGATATGAGACTGCTGAAGCACCAAGCTGGATCATGTCTGGGGTCAAAGTGCATCGGGTCTGTGATCAGAATAAAGTGTATTGACTAGAGAAACACAAGGAAACCAGTTTGAAATGTCATTGTGGGGCTGCAGAGCTCGTGTGTTGTTTTACTGGTTTGTTTTTGTTGTTTGGGTGTTTGTAGATTAGTTTGTGGATTTCTTGAGCACATTGTTGTTTATAGTGTGACAGTGTAAGACAGTATTAAATCACTTCAGGGAGCTGAGTGTCTCGCTGGATGTTTTACTACAGTGTGATATCTGTAAATGCATGTTTAGAATCAACTAAAGTCGTGCACCTCAGTAAACAGTCCGTCCATCTCGTCCACACTTAGAAGTAAAAGTGAGGAAGGTGGTCGGTCCTAATACACACACAGTAAGAAAAAAATCCTTACACTTCTGAAAAAAATTGCTTCTCAAAATATTGCCGTCCTTGATTACCGGCTATTTTTAGCTGTAAGATGTCTTGTCGGTGTGTTCTGTGTTAAGGACACTGAAATGCTCAGTTATTTTAACATCAGCTAGGTGTGATGACATTTATAAGCGTTTTTGCAGTTGTGTTTGTAATTTCAGTATGTGCAGTGTCGACAAGAAACTGATTCATTTATTGAATGTTTGTGTTGTCAGAGTGAGGTGGGGGTGGGTGATTTTGAGATGAATACACCCGTGGTCCACACGTCACCTTATAGTTTCAGTAACACCCTGTTTTCATCCCAAAAGACAGAGGAGAGACCCATCCACCCCTCACATGCCCTCCACATGTGTGTTTGGCAGAATCATCAGCCCAGAGTCATTTCATGGCCATGAGAACAAAAGATTTCTCTTGTCATGTACATTGTTTCTCTCTGGCTTGTACCTGGATTTAATATGTTGCTTAACAGGAAGCGTTTTGTGAGTAAAAAGATTGTCTTTTATTTTTTAATAGTTTCACAAAAGAAGCTGTGGTCAAATAAATGCCCCTGAGGTGTATTAAATAAAATCACACGTTTTTCTGACACACAGCAGATTCTGTGTAATTTTCTCATTTCTACATAGTGTCATCGAGACATAACTGGATAAAAATAGCTGTTTTTTTAAAAATCTTCTGAAGAATATACGAGTGGAATTGTGGGCGGTTTCCAGGGTGTTGCTATGCAGTTGCAAAGGTTTTCTGTTTTTAGATTATAGGTAAGCAGTTGCTAGGGTGCTAGTCATGAGGACCTACTGTTAGGTGTATAGTATTCTGGTGTTTGTACATGCCCTGTGTCGTCTAATGTAAGTCTGTGGAAAGTTTTTTCATCAGCAACCAGATAAGGATCGTAAGTCTAATGTAACAGAAAGCTACACGAGTCGTTCTTGTGTTTAGCACAGGGCAAGTTAAACAGTTTAAAGCAGGTTTAATATGTAGTTTGGCACTCTCCTTTAAACAGTTTCTCGGTTGATTTTTCTCAGCTAATGTATTTGTAGGAACAATGAAAAACCAAGTAGAAGAAACTTCATTGACATTAATGTGCAGGTTTACTAGTGGAGGTGAAGCTGATCATTTCCTGCTCTCTCTGCGAGCGTTACTAACAGAAGAAAGATGTCGAGTGCTCGTCAGTTTTAAAGACTGACAGTATAGCTGCTTCAGGACTCTGTACCTACAGGATTGATAAAATTATTCCCAAACACCAGAAAAATGAACAATAAGAGTGAAATGTCAAAAACTTGTTACATATAAATGTGCCATACAGGTTTATTTTTAGCATGACAGTGTCAACAGTTTGTGTGGATGTTTCAGTGTGGTTGTTTCCTCATCTGTCATGATGCCGTTTAATGTTTGACTGTTGACAATGAAGTCTGGATTTCTTCTCTTTTCTAGAGGTTTTGGTGAACTGGTTTGTTCATGTAAATTGCTGCTTTCAGGATGTGTTAGACCATAGCTGGATGCAGAATTCAGAAACCGAGCTGTGTAACCTCGTTTAATACTGCAGATAAAATCCATGAGCTTCATCTCTCCAGCATTTGAAGGTCCAGTGAGTTTGGTGTGTGGGTTCTGCATTCCTGTGGCCCAGATTTCCTCTGATTTTGTGGTTGTTATGCAAGAGCTGTCAGTGCATGTTAAGATCTCAGCAGAAGAACCCGGACCCGGAGTTCTGAAGAAATAAACCACAGAATGTCTGTTCATCCAACCATATTCATACTCCTTCTCATCTTCCTCTGCCTCCTCCGCCTTACCATCAACATCATCTTCCCCCTCATCTTCGTCAATGTATTCCTCCTCTTCCTCATTCTCCACTTCCTTCTTCTCGTTCTCCTCCTCCTCTTTCTCCTTTTCATTCTTCTCTTCCTTTTTCTCTTCCTCATCCTTTTCATCTTTCACCTCTTCCTCACCCTCCTCCTCCGTTCCAATCCTGCTCCACTTTCATCATCCTTCTCTTCTTCCTTATCCTCCTCTTCCTCATCCACCCCATCCTCCTCCTCCTCCTCTGGGCCTGTGTATCTCATAGATCTTTGACTCTCCTGTCCCAGAACCCCAGTGTTCATTAACACTGAGAACATGTTGGATGTTAATTTTGTGTGGTGATGATGGAACTGTGTTTATGTACTTTATTAAAGTTACTACATGACATTCGATTATTTTCTATTTAAGACTGCAGTTTTAATTGGACTTCAGCAGTGGACATTTATTATATTATGTGTATAAATGTCACATTCCATTATTAGATTGTTGTAGAGAATCATTTTAACTCCTGTTACATTACGAGATGTGTCTCATTTAAGGAATTATAATAGTTTGTGCTGTTTGTCTATTAGACGTGTTTGAAATGAAAACACTGGGCGTCGCGTGTATGATTCACGCATGAAATATAACGTTAAAAACGTTCTACTAACGTTTCTGCAAATTTTTTGATATTGTTGAGAGAACGTTTAGAGAACATTAGCCAATGTTCTGAGAATGATTTCTGTTAGCTGAGGACTAATGACGCTCGTACCTCAGAGTCCTTCATGACCTCTGTTTCTCACACCCACACAAGCACACACAGCGCAAGATATAAAATCCACTAGACACTCTGATCTGAGATCAGAAATCTGCTCTGGTGTGACTCACAACTCCTGATGTATCCAAGTTTATTATTCATCTAATAACGTTCAGATCCGCATTCTCAACAGCCATTGGTCGGTTTTCAGAAGTTAACTTCCTCTTCAGGTTACAAATTTGAATCTCACTGTTTATGATTTCACTGTCACACAAACATTCATTGTTTTTTTAGTAACACTGAGGTTATGTTACAAACATAGCTTGTTGAGGTGCTTGTTGACTAAGTATTTTGCTAGAAAACAAGACAGATATGAAGGAACAGCTTAAAAATGGAGTAAAGTATGATGTATTTGTGTGTGCTCCACTGGAGAGCTTCAATCCCAGCATACCGTGCGGTAGTGCATTATTCAGCATGTTGTCATGGCGATGGACAGAGTATTGTGCTTCATGTGGAAAGAGGTAGACACTGTGTCATGGCTTCCCTGCGTCTTTAGAAGAAACCTGAATGTGTGTGTCTGTGTGTGTCTGTGTGTGTCTGTGTGTGTCTGTGTGTGTCTGTGTGTGTGTGTGTGTGTGTCTGTGTGTGTGTGTGTGTGTGTGTGTGTGTGTGCGTGTGTGTGTGCGCGTGCTTGCCTCAGTTGTAATAATCTTGGTGATATATATGTCTCACCTGTTGAGTATTGTGCTGTATTATTCTTTTGTTACTTGCTGTTTGCTTTTGCTGTAATATTACACCTGTAGTTTTACATCATGTTATTCCAAACCTGTATGACTTCAGTCCCTCAACCGCAACAGAAGATCAAATGACCTCACTGTTATTTACAAACAATAAAAGCGTACAGTGAGCAGAGCTGTCAGGAAAACATGTTTGAAAGTTATGAAACATTGAATGAAACAGAATATTTAGTCGTGTTCCAAACACAGAGCTCATCTTATGACATAGAAACATTTACAGTGTCATATGACCTTGAGGACACTTTTAAAACTCTTTGAATGATTATGTGATGTAGCTGGTTTGATGGTAAAATAACCTGTTTGATTATCAGTGATTGGTTTGCAGTGTCACACATTCGGCACTGATCTGTGATCTGTGTGTCCTCGCTCCATTGAGCAGTACACCTGATACTCATGGCCTGAACATCAGAGCTGAGGTCAGGGTTGGGTTTGCTCTTTTCCTCCACAGACAGTGTTTCATTCTCCCTCTTGATCCCCAAACACACGCACATGTGCAGAGGTGAGGAGCAGTGAAGCAGGACACTGTTTGAACCATGTTACTGTGTCAGGTTTAGGGTTGTGTAAGGTTTCAGTATGTCAGCTCATGAACTATTTCAGCTACAAACACATCAAATCATTTTGAGATGAGAGTTAAAGACCAGAATATCTTAGAGACTGTGGGGTGAGCTCAGAACACCCTAGCAACCATCATAGCAACCCCCCTAGCATCATGCTGAATTTAAACAATTCTTTAGATAATGTACAAATGAAATGCTAGTTATTTATCGTGCTTCCAGAAAAGGATAAGGGGGGATTAAGGATGGGATAGGGAATGTCTTGCTGGTGATGTCATTTGAGATTACAGCTAGATGAGGCAAAACTGAGTTTTAGTTGGTTTGAGTGAAAGACTGTGTTCAAACACATGGACACAATATTCTGTATACTGTACAAACTGTGTATTCATTCCCCCTACACTAGATCTGACCCTAAACCATACAGAAAACTTTCTGCTATTTTTAGATTTTCAAAAAAGATCATTCTGTATAATTTAAAAGCTTATTTCCTTATTGTCCCAATACACATAAAAAATGTCCCCACCAGGTTAAAATGTACTACTGTTACTATACTTGTGGGGACATTTGGTGAATACCAGTATACACACACAATAACTGCAAAGATGGGGCTTAAAGAAAGCTGATGTATCTCATAAACTCTAGCAGAATGCTCATCATTTTACTGTCTTTGGTATAAGAAAAAGCCACATGACTGTGTGTGTGTGTGTGTGTGTGTGTGTGTGTGTGTGTGTGTGGATGCATTATTGAGATTTCCTGACAGAAGCTCTTACTGTGATGTATCTTACTGCTGTTCTCTTACCTTTATATTGCTTCTGAACATTAAGAGATATTACACACGATCAGCCCATCGACACTGGAGCCAAAACTACAGCTCTGCTGAGGCAGAGAGAGAGAGAGAGAGAGAGAGAGAGACTGGCTGCTACTAATTAACATTGGTGCTTATTGTGGTCTTAGCAGTTTAGCAGCTAGTTAGGGTTAGACTACAAGCATATAGAGTCAATACATCAGATGTTTACAACATACATACAGATGTTTTAGTCGATGTTTATGGAAAAGGCTTAAGATTTAACAACATTACAGAATTAAAAAATGTTTGAATAACGTTCTTGTAATGAAGCAAAAACATTAATACAGCGTCTTTAAAACACATTTTGAACATTTTTTTTAAACTTAATATAAACGTTCTTATAACGTCAGATCTGTTATCTGGTTTCTGTGTCTCCTGCAGAAGAAACTGCAGAGCAGTAAGGAGTCAGTGTATTGATCTGTCATCCAGCGGCCGTCTTAAAACACTCGCACGCTCTCAGAAACACAGACAGCGCATGAGCAGAACTGCACGACAGAAGCAGATCAATAAAAAAAGACCAGAGACACTATCTTCAGCATTTCTTACAGAACATTCCTGTCAGGCAACTTCCAGAATGTTCCGTCACAGATCTGCCCTGTTTTCTTCTGCCTTGAACTCAGATAACCCCTCCACCTCCTTTTAGTGTCCCCAAACACTAAACACTTTCTGCTTCCTGTGTTGTTTGTTGTAATGATGTGTTACATTCGGTCAGAAAGCATCTGAGGGGCAAATACATGTACATGTGTGTTTGGAGTTTGGAGGCTTGGAAATGTTCAGTAACTTATTGGCTGTTAAAACATGAAACTGTCCACATGTAAATGAGATTAAATAAGTGTGTGTGTGTGTGTGCGCGTGCGTGCGCGTGCGCGTGTGTGAGAGAGAGAGGTGCAGAGAGACTGTGATACAGGTATGATGGATGAAGTCTCCATTAATTTACGACAGGGTCTGTCTGAACTCATTTCGTTCTGGACACTGCAGTGCTGTGAGATAAATGGATGTTGAGCATGAGCAGCTTACTGGTATTTATTTGTGTAAAAGCATGTTAGACTTTATTCAACACTAATCCAAGACTAATCCAAAATCTAGTTTTAACCCGTCTGAGAAGTGGTGAGTTTGTGTGGGCTGTGGTCACTTTGTTATCCCCATTTATTGTGGGTTATCTCTTGGCACTAACTGAAATCTATTCCAGGACTGTATTTGCGTCTTGTGTGCAGAACTGTGTAGTGTTGGGTTAGGATGTGTAGTGTTGGGTTAGGTTGTGTAGTGTTTGGCTGTGTAGTATTGTGTTGGGGTGTGTAGTGTTGGGTTAGGATGTGTAGTGTTGGGTTAGATTGTGTAGTGTTGGGCTGTGTAGTATTGTGTTCGGCTGTGTAGTATTGTGTTGGGCTGTGTAGTATTGTGTTGGGCTGTGTAGTATTGTGTTGGGCTGTGTAGTGTTGGGCTGTGTAGTGTTGGGCTGTGTAGTGTTGGGTTGTAGGTTGCTAACACCTAAACCATCTGTCTGCTGTCAGTGCTGCTTTAATTTCTCAGCTCAGAAGGCAGACCTCTCTCTCTTTCTCTCTCTCTCTCTCTCTCTCTTTCTCTTGCCCTCTCTGGTGTATTGATTTTTTTACTGTTAAACACTTTTTTTGGGGGGGGGGCATCTCTGAACAGAAAGCAAAGTTATATAAAAAAAAGTCAAATAAAATAATACGCATCACCTCTGAAATCAAAGTGATATATGTGGATGAGGGTTATTAAAGATAAAAGACTGTGGGGCAGGAGTCTCTCTCTCTCTCTCTGTTGATTTATATGTAAATTGGCAGTGTTCAGTACCATCTGTTGTATTCAGACTCTGGCCACTCAGAATCATGACTCCAGGAATTAACTGCAGAAGTCTGTAGTTCCAGCACACACACACACACACACACACACACACACACACATACACACACACACAAAGCATGCCCGACCCCCACCATTATATTGTGTGTGTCTTTATTTAATACTTTTATTTAAAGCTTTTTGTCTAGTTCCACACAAACGAAAAATTATCACAAAGTGTCATGATATTAACACAGCTGAGCTGTAGTTTACTGCATATGTTAGTGGCAGCTGTATTTTACAGCTGAATTGTTTAATAATGGTCTGTGGTTTGTTGTTTTTGTTTGCCGAAGCTCAGATCAGTGAATTTTGAGAGCAGTGTTATTGTGTCTCGTGGGAATAATTCAGCACGTTTTAATATATGATAAAATATACCCCCCCACAGTGAACTCATTATCATGTACATAAAACTGCAACATATTCCCCTGTTTGTACCA
Source organism: Botia almorhae (assembly GCA_036877575.1). Classification (NCBI taxonomy): domain Eukaryota; kingdom Metazoa; phylum Chordata; class Actinopteri; order Cypriniformes; family Botiidae; genus Botia; species Botia almorhae. The sequence goes on from JAZGTJ010003221.1 coordinate 22,412, forward strand.
CAACCCCCCCACCAGACCCCCAACTGTGATATGATCATCTTTACACACAATCACACATACACCCACTCACACACACACACACACACACAATATCACACACACACTCACAAACACTAATAAACCCTGTTTTACATACACACACACATTCACAAACAGTAACAAACCCTCTTTTACATACACACACACACACACACAATCACAAACAGTAACAAACCCTCTTTTACATACACACACACACACACACACACACACACACACACACACAATCACACATACACCCACTCACATACACTCAGACAAACAGTAACAAACCCTCTTTTATGGATGGATGCTCATTTTGACACCATTCTGTGTTTTCTGCTCAGAATGTGTAATAGTATTTCCTGCGGGCTTTACATGTACATGTGTGTTTGATCTCCAGCTAATGGCTGCTCAGTTTAGCCCAGAGACCGTGTGTTCTCACAGGAACCATCATGTCCCTGAGCTTCAGGGAATGAACGTATATCAGAGGTTTTAACACCACTGAGCCCACAGTGTGAATGTTATAAATATTTCATTGTAAGATTCATAGTTCTGACCCTAGTGCAGTTGCATATTAAAGTATGAATTGAATCGTCTGTCTGTTGAAAGACTCTTGATTTGTTAAAAGACTTGAATCTTTTTTCCTTTATTTGACTTAAGTTTAAGGAGATAATATGATGTTCCTCATTCTCTCTCTCTCGCTCTGTTGTTTGTGTCGCTGAGCTGTGTGGATCTTTCAGTTTTCTTTTGACGGCTCTTTGGTTAATCAGTTACTGGACACTCGTGCTAATGTGGACATATGAGTCTCAGATCTTCTCTGTCTGTTCCTCTCACGTCTGTCTGTTCCTCTCACGTCTGTCTGTTCCTCTCACGTCTGTCTGTTCCTCTCACGTCTGTCTGTTCCTCTCATATCTGTCTGTTCCTCTCACATCTGTCTGTTCCTCTCACATCTGTCTGTTCCTCTCATGTCTGTGTATTATCTGTATCTGTCTCATGAGAAGTGCCACATTAAAATCATAAACCCTTTATTCTTAATAATGTGAGTTGATAAATCATGCCCAGTAGGCCAGCAACATGAATACAGGCAATTTCAGAGAGGCTAGCAGTAGCAGGCTAGCTTTGAAATCATAAGATCCCGCCCTCCCTTCAGCGCTCTCCAAAGCCACGCCTCCTCCAACACATCAACACTTAAATAGTTTGATAGGCAAGTAGGACATCCTATCATTGCTGTCGGACCGAATACAATGATTGGACGAACATTTTATGTCCCTGCCATAAAACTGCCCTGCAAAAACGTGCTTACCCTGCCTTCAAGACACTGAGATTAATTGAATTATAGGACTCAGCAAAGTCACAGAGATATATTCATGTCCTTATTCCTTAATTTTTCTGTCACTCGTTCAGTAAAAGTTTAAAAGTCATAATGGGGACAATGTGTTTGTTTGAGACTGAGTACAAGCAACAGAAGTGATGCAGTAAACGCCAACAAAGATCATTTGAAAATGGCCTATATATATATATATATGTGTGTGTGTGTGTGTTTGGATGTCTTGTGCTTCAGGAGAGTGTAATTTTACACCTCTACTCTGAATGGTGAGTTTACCTCAGGTGTGTGTGTGAGAGATGAACGAGTAAACTGATGACAGGTCTCTGCTAACAGCAGCAGCAGTGTCTGAAATGTGAGGACACAGGGCTGCTTTTCAGTGTGTGTGTGTGTGTTGTGTTTGTGTGTATTGTTCGACCCTGCACTTAAACAGCAGGTCTGTCTGTCTGAAACCTTCTCACCAGCTGTGTGTGTGTCGTCTCTCTTCTGTGACTAACATGCTTGTGTCTGACAACATGTTTGTTTGTCCTGTTGCCTTCTGTTGTGTGTTTGCTCTTTCTGAAGTTTGTTTGCAGGCATTACGGTTTACTCTTTGTGTGTGTGTGTGTGTGTGTGTGTGTGTGTGTGGTTCTCAGATCTCACATTACGTTACTGAAGAAAAATCAGCCACTGTTATTGCTTCCTGCTCATCTGTGACATCACAGCAGGGGGGGCGGGGCCTTGTATAAACAGCGACACACACTCACACAGAATCTGTGCGGTCAGGATTTAGTGTGTCAGTATTCTTACTGGAACACTGCTGGAATTGTGTCAGTATGCAGGGGAGAGTTTGGGAAGGTGATGTATTTGTTACAAACCTGCAGACAGTCTGTGTGATTGATCTGAGAAAGAGGATACGCGAGACAAGAGAACTGTGTTTTTATTGTTTTATTATCTATATTATCTGTAACTAGATTTTCATGATCTCTCTTCATATTTGGGGTGAGATTTTGGTCATTTTGATAAAAATGTGAATATCCTGTTGCATAAATTGTGTTTGTGAATGTTTTTGGTAAATGTTGAGTAAATACTGAGTGATCGTGACTGTTTTAAATATAGTGATTTTGTTTGTCTTCTGTTTGTCTTAGTCCAGATTGGTCTGTTTTTCACAGTGCATGTGTTCTGACTGATGCTTATGTTTGTTGCCTCTGTCCTGGCATACATTAGAAACCAAAAATCTGTGCAGTATTACATTTTTAAATATTGAGGAGGTCAGAAAAGTGATTGTGTTTATCGTTGACTTTAAGAGATGATTGTTCATGCATTCATCCCTGTGATGCTTTTATTCCACCAGCCTCTGCTCTTAATTGATGTCAGTCCCTCCTCTTTTGACTAACACCATCTCTAATTGGTTGTGCATTTCAGAGTTAGCCACACCCACATCTTAAGATGTCAGACAATGGGGAAGTAGAAGACAAGCCACCAGCTCCGCCCATGAGGAACACCAGCACCATGATTGGCTCATCCAGTAAAGACTCCGCCCCCCTCAATCACAGCTCTAAACCACTGCCGCCCAACCCAGAGGACAAGAGAAGAAAAGAAGGTTTTATTCGCTCCATACTCACTGGAGGAGGAGACAAGAGTGAGTCTGTTACTGTTTTCAGTATTTTAGATTGTCCATCGAATGAGCTCATGCTAATGATGGCGCTCATGCTAATGATGGCGCTCATGCTAATGATGGCGCTCATGCTAATGATGGCGCTCATGCTAATGATGGCGCTCATGCTAATGATGGCGCTCATGCTAATGATGGCGCTTTGCTGTGTAATCACACTGTAGTTCTGTTTAATGCATCTATTGGATGTTTTATAAAAGACTCACACTAGCATTATAAGGTTGACTGTGTTCTGTATAAAGTTTCAGTTCTCTGTGGATGTGATGCTTCATGTTTACATGAAAAGCATCAGATTAATCAACACCTGATTGAAGCTCGAGTTCCCTTTCATTTAAGTTTCTTGTGTTGAAGAGATTTTCCTCAGTGATATTTATATATAACATGTTTGGAATTTAATTTTTTAATGTTTCCTAATTGTGCTTTCCTCCTTTTCCCCCCCGTGTCTCCGCCCCCCACCATCATTCAGCCAATAGGAAGAAGGAGCGTCCGGAGATTTCCCTGCCCTCAGACTTTGAGCACACCATCCATGTTGGCTTTGATGCAGTCACAGGAGAATTCACTGTGAGTTTGGGCAGATCTTTATATGATTGTGTTGCATATAAAGGGTGTTTCATTGATCTGCGCCTGCGCCGGTCACATCTGATGTTTCCTGAGATGTCGACAAAATACTTAATAACTTATTTCTGTACAAAGTGTTTAGTCTTGTATCTGTGGGGGTTTATGCAGCGAGTTTTCTACATCAAAACTTGTTTTCTCGATCAATATGACTCTCTCTCTCTCTCTCTCTCCATCTCTCTCCATGTCTCTCTCTCCTGTATATCTTTAGTATTTAAATGTAGACTATGAAGGTCAGTGAATAGACTGTTCTGTGAGTTCATGAAATCTAGCAGATGAAAACTGATTATTAACTCAAATAGAAACGAGTGTCCAGAGAGAGTCAACATTAAAGGATTTGCTGTAAATACAAACTGTAAAACTGTGTGTGTATGTGTGTGTGTGTGTGTAGGGGATGCCAGAGCAGTGGGCACGATTACTGCAGACATCAAACATCACCAAGTTAGAACAGAAGAAGAATCCTCAGGCCGTCCTTGATGTGCTTAAGTTCTACGACTCTAAAGAAACAGGCAACAGCCAGAAATACATGAGCTTTACAGGTGTGACACACACACACACAGATACTTTGGAAAAAAAGTTTGCACTAAAGGGCATAAATAGAAGTTTACACCGAAATGTATTTTTCTCGGGTATAAAGAAATACTTGGTATAAATCAGCAATGTTGTGTTTTTGGTAATATATCATTATGATGGCAAAGACCATGAAAAACAACACCAGTGTTGCGCTGTATGTGGATGTGTCTCTTTCTTATTTCTTATTCCTCTCTCTGTCTGTCTTACTCTCTCTCTGTCTGTCTCAATCTCTCTGTCTTTCTGTCTCTCTCTCTCTCTCTCTCTCTCTGTCTTTAGATAAAGGTGCAGAGAACTTCAGCTCTTCTAATACAGTGGTAAGTCCCGTATGAAGCTGGACTGAGTTTCACCTTTAAACGTCCCTTCAGCTCTCAGAGTAACATGACAGATTGACAGAGGACAGTGTGAGTGGAGTTTGCTGGGGGAAGCATGAAAGAGAGGAGGGAACAGGGAGCTGACGAGAGAATTTTGGGGTGGGGGGTGTAAACACAGAAGAGATGCAGAGAACAGCCAGGTAGAGTCGTGTATGAGATGCCCACCAAACAGAAGGACAAAAATAGTGCCAAACACTCCAGGCTGTGCCAGTGGGTTCTCTCTCTCTCTCGCTCTCTCGTTCCTGCTGTGAATCAGCATCTTTTCCAGTTCTCTGTTGAGAAGGATAGTATCTGTAGCTCAGCATGACTCGGCTTTAATGCTCAGAGCATTTTTGGGTTGGTTATGGTGGATGTGGTCTTGGAGTTGGCATGTTTGCATTGGGTTTGTTTTGCTCACATGTTGTGATGTCATTGGCTCAGCCTCATCTCCTGCTGGGCTTGTTTCCTCCTCCTCAGAACTCCAAGACCGTTTGTGAGACCCCTGCCGTGGAAACCGTCTCTGAGGATGATGATGAGGACGAGGCCACGCCCCCACCCACGGTCGCTCCCCGCCCCGAGCACACGAAATCCGTGAGTGTCCATTTATATGGGAAATGCAACATCTATCTCCTTTTCATTGCTTTATGTTTCTGTTTGTGTTTCCTGTTCATCCTCATCTCTCTCTCTCTCTCTCTCTCTATTACATTTCAACTTTAGTTTAGCTCACTTTTACTGGCATGACAATTCAAATCACTTAAGCATTAGCATATCATTGAAAAAAGGAACATGACGTCATGTTATTGAATTTACTATTTTTTATGTAAATGATTGCAATCAGTAGCATTAAAGAGTGTTAAAGTGTGTTTCGTAATTTTGCTTCATTTTAAATTGTATTAATAAGACTTCCATTATATGCGGCTTCATATCACAGTTATTTTGGGAACATATTTTAGCTGCAGGGTTGTTCTGCTCTTATGGAAAAACTGTGAATATCTGAAATCTAGAATCATGTGTTCTAGAGACGCCTCCAAGAAAACCTGTAATTACTGAATAAGTATGCATGACTTCAGAGCTGTGTGTGGCTAACTCCATGTTATTACAACCACACTGAGTACAGTGTGTGTGTGTGTTTCTCCGAAGGTTTGTGTGTGTTTTTCTGTGAGAGTGTATGTTTGAGTGTGTGTTTCTCTGAGTGTGTGTGTGTGTGTGTGTGTTTCTCCGAGAGTGTATGTTTGAGTGTGTGTTTCTCTGAGTGTGTGTGTGTGTGTGTGTGTGTTTCTCCGAGAGTGTATGTTTGAGTGTGTGTTTCTCTGAGAGTGTGTGTGTGTTTCTCTGATAGTGTATGTTTGCACACTGACAGTATGAGAGGATGACTGCTGCTGGTACCATGTTGCCATAGTGTTGCTGTAGTGAGTCAACATCTGAATGATGACTCTCAGGCAACTTTTGTCTTTAAGATCTTTAAATAAAGAGCAGAATTCTTGAGACTGAGCACACAAATCTGTCTCTCGTTGAACAGAAATGATGCACCAGCGAGCAGAAATGTTGAGAGTTTGTGTGTCTGAGAGGAGGATTATGTTTGCTGGAGTCAGTTTAGACTGAGTGTTGCTGGAATGTGTGTTTTATTGTCTATGTGGGTACCAGCAGGTCAGTTTTTTCCCAGAATGCCTTATTAATCACCATACACAGCGTTTGGCTGTGTGTGGTCTGATTTGGTCTGATACCATCATTGGAACTCGGCGGTTCTGTTTAAATCCGGTCTTTCAAAACCAAACTTTTGTCCATTGGCATCAAATCTAATTCACTTTTTAAAAAAAAACCAGGAAGAGACTAACAGTCAAGCCACTGTTTTAAATAGTTCTGTTTTTTCTTGTGGGATAAAGGCAATGACACAACAATAATAGACCAAAAGAATTGATGGCAAATGTATGTTGGATCTGTGGTCAGAAATTCTGTTCATCCAGAAGTTTGATTATTTCCAGAATGTTACTCTGACATGAAGTGAAATACTGGCAGACACAAATGTTTTATAAAGACTCAGAATCAGATTTGAGGTTGCAATTTTTGGACTGATTTTTGATTGTGATATTTTTACAGTACAGCTCAAGCAGTACAATAACAGTGAGGGTGAAGTCTGTTCTGTTTTAAAATCAGATTGTGTGATGTGTTCTGTGTTTTGTTACAAAGTTACATTCCCGTGTGTTATATTATATGTTGAGTTATGTTACGTGATTATACGTTGCGATGTTACTTTATTTTCTGCTGTTACTTTACATGACGTTAATTGTTACGTTACGTGTTTTTACATTGTTACATCACAACACTGTTAATACGACACATCTTTACCCCACAGATCTACACACGCTCTGTTATTGAGCCTCTTCCTCCTCCAGTCTCCACCAAAGATGCTGTCACTTCACCTGTCACTCATGCTGTCACTGACGGGGACAGCCCCGCCCCCTCCTCCACGGCCACGCCCCCTGCCCCCTCCACTCCACACGGCACCGACAAGACACGCAAGAAGAAGATGACCGACGAGGAAATTCTGGAGAAACTGCGTAAGTGCCGTCCTGAAAAACCTTCAAAGGGTCAAAGTTCACTTCTGTAGAGTCTGAAAGTAACAACAGAGCTGATATATATGTAATATACTGTCATTCTCTTTAGATAACTTCAGGGTTCTGTGATCAAATCTTTCTCAGTTTCACATTTTTATTTCTAAATAAAATATTTCTACTTAAAAAATTTGTTTGAGTTAAAAAATGTATTAGAGTCATTCATTCTGTTTTATTTGACATCTGTTTTTATTTAGCATGTTATTGCCTGAAGCTCTTCATGAAATTATTCCCTGCCAGTGAATGTTGTTCTCAGAAAAGCATGTTTGTTTTGAAAAGCATGTTTTTCTCAGAATCTGTATCTTTTATAAAAACCTCATGCTACAGATGTGTTAAGATCGCCCTCTACTGGTAAGAGCAGAATGCTGCTTTGAGACTCAGTGTCATCCAGTCTTTCCTGCTCCTCTGTCAGTTCAGGGTCCCTCTAGGCCAAAGATTTCCCTCCACTCATCAGTGGTTGCCCGGTTACTCACTAAAGCTGTTTCTGTTTGTCCCTGATGTGCACTGAATTTAAGACTCTGAGATGTCGTAAACTCGGATGAGCCCTTGGCCTTCTTCCTTTTTGTCTTTTCCAGCTTTTCATCACAACACTGCCTGGAAATCTTTCTTTTCAGGGTTCGACAATCCTTGTTTTCCCTTCTGTGTGTTTTTCTCTTTGGTTAGACAGTCTGAATTGAAATGATGTCTTTTCTGCTTACACTTCACAGCATGTATTTGACTGAAATCTGATCTCAGCTGATGTTTGACTCACTGAGATGTTTTGTGGTGTCAGACCTGAGCTGAGATCCTTCTTTATGTTCAGGATTTTGTCCACCTTCACAAACGTTTCAGTTCTGTTATCACCTGTGTTCTCTAGCTGTACTGTTGGAAGAGTCTCTTGTATCTGATAATCTTATGTGACCATCACTGTACAGGAAGCATCGTCAGTGTGGGCGACCCGAAGAAAAAATACACACGGTTTGAGAAGATTGGCCAGGGGTGAGTTTAGTGTGTCAGATCTTGTCACTGATGTCAGATCTTTATACATTCACATCATTAATTTCTTCTTCTCCAATCAGAGCGTCAGGAACAGTGTACACAGCCATAGATGTCGCCACGGGACAAGAGGTGAGAGTTTTTTTAACTCAAAGTCTTTCTCGATGGTTTCATTGTTTCTGAGTTTGTACAATCTCTGGGATCGAACCTATGACCTTGGCGTTGTGAACGCCACGCTCTAACCACTGAGCTACAGGAAAGCATCACCTGTTGTTACTGTTTGATCTGTTTGATGCATTTTCAAGTATTAAAGGTGAAGTGATTTCTGAGAGACTGTAGATATTTGAAATCATCTTAAATTAAAAGTCATATCCAGAGACAAAATTTCACTGAGACTTCTGTGTTGGTCTCTTTTGATTCGGCCAATAAGAAACCTCCTCACAGTGCCCACCGCATAGCAGTGCAGTAAAACACTTGTTGCACCTTAGCAACCACCCTAGCAACCTGCTTTTATGTCCATTTGTGAAGCAGGAATGTTTTTATGGCTTGCTCTAATGTAATACCCATAGACTCCCTCAGCAGATGGGCGAGAGATACTGACACTGGATCTTTACAGTTAACAGAGATGGTTATTAACGAGTCCGAGACAAAACCTTCAGGCTTCTCAATGAGTCAGAAGATGACGGGAGGGTTACGACATTTTATATTGATCGTGGGATGACCTTCCCCTGAGCTGAGGCTGCTAATCTTACTTTACACACTGACTCAAAACATCACAGACTCTCATCTCAAAGAAGACACTGTCAGATGAATGGACAGACGGTTCGAATGAAGTGGAGCTTCTGATTCATCTTTCAAGTCTAAAAGCTTCATTTTTTTTGTTTATTTAATGTTTTTTAGGTGGCTATTAAACAGATGAATCTTCAGCAGCAGCCCAAGAAAGAACTGATCATCAATGAGATTTTAGTCATGAGGGAAAACAAGAACCCCAACATTGTTAATTACCTGGACAGGTATGTTTCCTAGTTGACTCGTTAGTTAAGGGACCTTTATGTTCCTTTATGTTTAAGTTACCATTATCTACATGGCTTAATTCTGAATCAAAGCTCTGAGGGATGTGTTTGCCTGTAACCATGGTAACTGTCTCTCACTTATAAAGACAGTGAGCCTCCCGTTGTCATGGTGATGCTACTGCGTCTCTCTGCAATGTAGCATGTGTTAATGTTGCTTTCTGGTTGCCATAGTTACCTGGTGGGGGATGAGCTGTGGGTTGTGATGGAGTATCTGGCCGGAGGTTCTCTGACTGATGTTGTCACGGAGACGTGTATGGATGAAGCGCAGATAGCAGCCGTCTGCCGGGAAGTGAGTGTGAAATCACAGCAGAGAATTTGTGTAGCTGCACAGCACAGGGAGTTGAGTTGTGATGTCAGCAGCTTCCATCCGGACTGATACATAACTTCATTAGTGACTCATTTGAAATGCTGGAGCTTAAACCTGCACCACACAGACAGTTAGCTGCTAAGCTAATTATGCAGCTTTTATAAAAATAATAAAAATAATCATTTCAATTAAATTGTATTTATATAGCGCTTTTTACAATGTTACATTGCTTCCAAGCAGCTTTACATAAAAAACAAAGAGTGATAATAAAACACAGAACAAATGTCGGACATGTTAATGGTATTATTGCAAATAATATGTGTGAGATGTTAAAGACTAATTCTGTACACTAGGTTTATAGTGGGTTTATGAATAAAGGGTTGACTGAACCGATAACACCACAGAATCATTAAACTAGATATGAGTTCTAGCTTACATGAGGATGGCATATAATAGACAACATCTTAAACATATACACACAAATATTCACACAATCCTGTTGCCATAGAAATGTGCCTGTGTAATTTCATTCACACCTTACAGTACATTCAGCATATACTTTATTTATCAGTATGTGTGTTCTCTGGGATTCGAACCCACAACATTTGCGTGGCTAACACAATGCTGTACCAGTTGAGCTACAGGAACACAGTATTTCCCTCTGTGTTGTCTTCTTCTACAGTGTTTACAAGCCCTGGAGTTCCTGCACTCAAACCAGGTGATCCACAGAGATATCAAGAGTGACAACATCCTCTTGGGCATGGACGGCTCTGTCAAACTCAGTGAGTCCTGATACACAATATTATTAATAATTTATTACATTCATAATAATTATTACAGTTTTCATCCCTGACTTTGTCTTGTTTAATGCAAACCGTGAATGTGGTGTAATCTGTGGAAAGATTTCTCCACCGAGAGACTCAAACTCGTAATGTATCTTTTTCACCAGTAGAGGGAGCAAGAATCCCTATTATCATCAGTCTTTTTCAGTTACATGTAATGTTTTTATTACGTTACAGTAATGATTCTGCCAAAGTGAACATTTTCCATCATTTACTTCATTGTGTGTTCCTGTATGACATTTTCTTCACAAAAGAAGATATTATGAGAAATGTCTCAGTGGTTTTGGGTTCATTCAATGGAAGTCAATGGGTGCCACTGCTGTTTGGTTACCAACATACTTGAAAATATCTTCTTTTGTGTTTCTGAGTAAATGAGGGAGGAATTTTTATTTTTGTGTAAATTTTAAGAGGAACAATATGTGTTGTGAAAAGTGCTGAACAGATACATGACAATGTAATCCAAACATCTCTCATCTGTCTGTCTCTCTCAGCTGATTTTGGCTTCTGCGCTCAGATCACCCCTGAGCAGAGCAAACGCAGCACGATGGTGGGAACGCCGTACTGGATGGCCCCGGAGGTTGTGACCCGAAAGGCGTACGGCCCGAAAGTGGACATCTGGTCGTTGGGTATCATGGCTATTGAGATGATTGAGGGAGAACCTCCGTACCTCAACGAGAACCCTCTGAGGGTGAGACATCTGAACCAGTTCATTAGCACAGATTTTTAAAGCACTTTTATTAAGAATTAATTCCTTAATAGCTTTATTGTAGTGTGTGACCTTTCACCCCTGCTGTGTGTGACCTTTAACCCCTGCTGTGTCACAGGCTCTTTATCTCATTGCCACCAATGGAACCCCAGAGCTGCAGAACCCTGAAAAACTGTCGTCTGTGTTCCGAGACTTCTTAAACTGCTGCCTGGAGATGGACGTGGATAAGAGAGGATCAGCCAAAGAACTGCTGCAGGTCAGTGTGTGTGTGTGTGTGTGTGACTCAGAGTCTGTGCTTCAAAACCTAGTGAGTGTGGAACACATTGTGTGACTCAAGTGTAGAGCAGATTTAATACAGTATGAAGAAACTCTGTCTGCTGCTGCTAAATGTATTAAACAGCTGCTGACGCTCAAAAACTGTACAGGGCCGGGAAATTAAGTATGCAACTTTTGTGTTTTAAAAACTACCTCCAAAGATGTTTTTTATTTCAAAATACATTTTTAAATATGCTACATTTGGGAAATTAGATGTGTTGTGAGTGAATTGACAGTAACATCATGTGATTCTTTGCTTGTGTCTCTACAGCATCAGTTTCTCAAACTGGCCAAACCTCTGTCCAGTCTCACACCGTTAATCATAGCAGCTAAAGAGGCAGTCAAGAACAACCGCTAGTCCTGCTGGAGGGCCCCGGGCCCCACATATCCTCTGCCCTGCCCCCAGAGCGCCCCATCTAAATCTCTCTCTTGCCCAGGTCAGGGGCTTTTGTGCTGAGGGCTCACCCAACCCTCACCCTCTGCTTCTACTGTTAGGGTCAGAGGTGCGCCTGCGGTCACATGCTGTGGTCACAGAGGTCACATAAATGGACCCAAAGTTCTAATGGGTCACACTGCATCAGGCTCAAAGGATTATGGGGATTTTCCCTGCATTTCACTGGAGAGAGAGAGGGATGGTCCACCCACTGACTTTCTCTGAATCTCTCGTCTGTTTATTATTTGGGTTTGTTTGCTTTTGTGTTTTTGTCTGTCAGCTCATGGAAACATTGTTTTCATGGCCGAAGATGAAAGTGGATATTTTTGGGGGCTTGTTTTGTTAATTTTACATCTTTTTAAAATGTGTTGTGTTTGAGAGAGTGTGTGTTTGTGTTGGGTTATAAAGTAGCCGAGTTTGAGATGTTGCGCTTGGCACGTTTGTACTAAAAATCTCAACGACTAAAAAAATCCACAAACTGAAAACAGAGCCGTACACATTTTGATATGAAAAAATAATGACCTGTTAAAATGTTGACAGTACAGTTGATGAAGGTTCTATAAAGAATGTTTGTGCATGAGATGATGATGATGATGATGATGATGATGATGTGTCTTTCTGATGATGAGACAAACATGAAGTTTTTACTGTCCTGTCACCCCCCAAACGTTACATTAAAGAAACTGAAAATAATTAATGTTTTTAATGTTGTTTTAAAGTAACTTTTTAGCCTTAAACTGAGACATGGATTGTATAATAACTTTATAAAGATCGCACAATTTGGCTGATACAATCCGTCGTGAATTTGATTCTTTTAATGGACTGGAGGACTTTGTGAAGAAAATATTTCCTGTAATCATTTAAAATCAGTTCATACGAGCTATAATCTGATCAGTGGAAATTCTTAATTAAAACAGGACAAATAAACTTCAGAATCAGCGTGTGAAGTTGATCTTTTATAAGTCTGTGGCTGTGTGTGTCATTTGGATCTGTGATACTACAGTCATTGAAGTGTTCAGTGTGCAGAATATGTCAGGTTTATGTGGAGTAACCCAATGACCAAATAAATATCCGCATGATCCACAACATTTTTAAATTGGTATATTTCCAGTATGATAATTGTAAATAATTGTGATATGATAATTGTATTTTTAATTGTATATACAATTATGATAATTGTATTTTTCTCCACATTCTTGAGTAATAGTAAACTTATTAAAACTATCAGAGAACACAAAGGTAGTTATGGTAGTTATGTTGTGACTAAAGACAATTCAGAATAAATCAAGTCATATTAGATCTTATCATATTTAATATAGTCACACATTGCTCAGAATTTGCAACAATGTCTCTTGATATTTTACATCTTGTTTCCTGAGGCATCACCCTGCCATGATTCTTAAACGGTGATGATGGAGTTTCCATCTGTGCTGGGCTCCTATTGGCTGCTTTCTGTCATTATTCCGTACAAGTCAACCATTTCTAAAACATTTGCTGTAGTTTTCTAATGGCATAAGTTATGTTGGTGTTATTAATGTTTAAGAAAGCATCTTCAGATTGAAAGGACAGTCGCTGTGATTGTAAAACGCTTTACTGGGGAGTATGGCTACAAGAGGCGTTTCATCACCTGTCATGTCACAGTCAAGCTCCGCCCCCAACCTTCATCACAGCTACATGACTGAAGAGCAGGATCAGGTACATACAGTAACATCAACAAAAACATTTCACACTTCTTATTTTATTAGTTTGGAAAATATCAGTTATTGAGAAAGTACACAACAGTGTACATGACACAATCTCCTCAAGTTCTCTCATCTCTCTGTCAGAGTCTGAAACTTCATGGTGTTGCTCTTGTTCTCATGTAACCTCACTCTCTTCTGTCTCTCCTGAACGTGTTTCTGTTCTCAGAACATCAGCCTCCGTGAACATCAGCACTGAACTGCGTGTCATCAGTCAGATTTCATTCACTAGTGTGGTGTGCTGGTGCTCATTCACTCACTACACGTGCTCTTTACATCCTGAAGAAACTGCAGCGGCTGCTCTTCCTCATGGTGAGCTCACACACACACACACACACACACACACACACACACTGACCGGTGTGTACCGGATGTGGATGTTATTTCCTCCTCATGATTTTTCGCTTTATTGTTTTCCTCTCCTTGTTGTACACAACGCTAAGCGTAAAAGCGCTTTTCTGAAATGAAAGGAAGTGCTAATATTTGCGGGTTTCATGAAGGTTATGATGGGCTCAGCGGAGAAACAGAAATGATGAATGTTTTGAAAGTGATGTTCTAGTTGTCATGAGTGAATGAACTCTTGTAAGCGGAGGCAGTTTCAGTCATTTTCCTGAAGTCTTGAACTTCATGTGGACAGGTATCACTATCATATTACCTTCACACTTTTTTACAAAACACACTTAAAGTATTTTTGATACAAGATTCGTTGCGTATTACTAACAATTCAAAGCCATCATGTTATCTTAGATCAGTGGTTCTCAACCGGTGGGGCGCGCCCCCCC
>JAZGTJ010003222.1:0-36730 GCA_036877575.1 Botia almorhae
AATTAAATTAATTATCTTTAATAACAATCATTACATAAATTAAAGCGCTCCTGTAGCTAAACTGGTTGAGCATTGTGTTAGAAGGGGACCCACATACACTGACAAAATGTAAAGCTGCATTGTAAGTCACTTTGGATAAAAGTGTCTTCCAAATGCATAAATGTAAAATGTAAATGTTTTTCGACAAAGGTCAAGAAAGTGAACATGATACCTAATAGGATGGACTAAGTTTAAGCTAGCTGTAGTGAGCTGTATTTTATCCAGCATATCAAGGAATGTATGATAGGGAGATGAAAATGTACTGCATATCAGGACTTACCCTGTTGCGCTGTGATGTCATGTTTTCCTTTACTTTAATCAGTAGCTAGATACAAAGGGGGCCGGCTTCCTCTTTCTCTGCTTTGATCATTCAGCTGTATTATACTGCATTATCATGCACCTGTAACTGTTGCTCAGCTATCAAAACACATTATGTTCAGGACACTACTGGAGGTGGCTGTGTATTATAATAATACTACAGCGCTTTGGGAAGAGAAACTGAGATGTTTGTTTAGTGCAAATCTTCCTGAACATACATTTAGCAATTGGTGTTAAACATGTTTAAACCCAGCTAACAATTTTACATTGTAAGAATGTTTCCAATCAGTTCCATTAAGTAACAAAAATGAAAATGTTATTCTGAATGTTATAGTGACATTCAAATTGTCCAGTAGTTTAAACATTGTATTAAGGTTATTGCTTGGTTATGAGAATAGTATGCAAACAATATTTTAAATCCTTTAACCTAACATTGTTTTTTAACAACCTAACAGCTAATGTTTTTGATATATAAGTAATATCATTCTAATATCATATATATCAACTAATATCATATAAACAGATAACAGATATCATAACTAATATGTCCTACTAATGTTACTGCAAGAATGTTTTTGATAACTTTGAGAGAACTGTTAGAATACATTAGCCACTGTTCTGAGAGCATTCCATGTTAGCTGGGTATGTGAATAATCTTAAACATTAATGCATTAACAGCCATTTAGCAGATTTACACAGTAACATGAACACTGCAGCGTGGCAGAGAACAGAAGCGTTTCTGTCATGCTACATTTTCCATTCATAGCACAGTGTTAGCACAGTCTTCTAATCTCAATAACAGCAGTAGCACGAATGTCGTGCAAAGACAGCTAAATTCAGGATGATCAAGTGCAAATTACAAATTATGAGTGCTTGGTTAAACTGGCAACACCATACTTCAGTGAACAAGAATACATCAAATAATGTTAAACTTTGACATTTAAAGGTTCTTCACACTCACCAGAGTCAAAATACATTTTATTAGCATGGCACGAAAGAACACAATCATTTTTCATCTGCTTCACAATAGATTACATGCATATATGGTACCACATATTTGTAAAGTATTACTGTTTTTTCATGTATAATAGTAAAAGATTGCAGATACTTGACTTAAATGCTTGACATGAGTCTCATAGCCTTGAATATACAAAATGATTTTGTTACTTAGTATTTCTCCGCACACACAGATCCTCAGTACAGCTTCTAGTATTTGCCATTGTTGCTTGTACTATTGATGTTTTCTTTTCCAACTCTGCTTGTCAGAAATTCAAACAATCCTCAATGTGTCAACACGCCTTCTAAATAAATTTCAGTATTTAAACACATTATTGTACAATTAAGAGACAAAATATCAATAGTGGAACAATGGGGTTCTGTGCCTTTTGTTGTGCACAATACAAGTAAAACTGAGGCTGCTTAAAACTTTGAAATTACAATCAGAGTCGGAGGTTTTTCTTTTAATGAGTTGCTTAAAAACAGTAATACTGTCTCTTCTCATTCTGCCACTGATGTCTAAAGCATGTAAATCCTAAACTGAAAATAAATTAAAGCACTTTTCTTTTTCCATTACCACCCCCACCAAAAAACCTCTCACTTCCTGACAAAGTGGCTTTGTTATAGTTTTATGTTAAATAACATGGATTTTCAGCAAAAATAAGGGGGTTCATGATTTCCTGTTGTCAAAGCAGCTGGGAAATCATTTTGGTTTTAGGACAAACTGTCAGAGCATGAGTAAACTCTCATTTCTAAAGCCTGTGATCACCCTCTCTCCACTACATCATCCATCTCAACGTGGACATCATTATTCACCAGTTTTACAATGAAATCATCTTAAATGATGGGAACCATCTTTGAACCATCTTTCTTTCTTCTGGATAAGGAAGAATAAAGACTATATTTATTTGACATAAAGTTCCATTGTTCAAGAAATTAAGTATCTTTAATTAAGTGAAGCAGCAATGTTCTTTTCAAAATGCATGTATAGCAGGCTCGGTCGTCATTATTTATTAATGTTTGTTATGTAATCTTTGAGTTGTCCAAATATATTCTTGTTTCTTTTTGAAGTGAGTCACTTTGTGACTTCAGACATGATTTATGAATTAATAGTTGTTTCTTAAGCTGGTTATTGTACTTAAATTGATGATATACCGTCCCTTTTTTATGTTTACTTTCTGATACTTTAAAGTTTACTTGTGTGTTACAGCTTCACCCAGTATCTCACAGCACTTCACAGCAGCTAGGAAATCTTCTTGACCATCACCCGTGTGCTGCAGAATATTCAACCAGAGTACAGCAATGTAACACGCGCGCACACACACGCACACACACAATTGTTGGTCAGGACACAACAACTACATGCCTACATTCTGGGATTTCCACCGAGCATTATGACAATGTTTTCATCTGAAGAGCTGTGCCTTTAAACAGCACAACGTCCACATTTTTATACTGGGGCATAGGACCTATAAAAAACAGGGTTAGCGCCCCCTGCTGTTCTCTCTAAGGTATACTAATAATTATTTTAGCATCAGTTCTGGGTGTCCTCTATAGGTTTCCTCATTAACAAACTGACTCAGCTCTGTCATAACCAGTTGAAAGCTGCAGGGTGATATGATTTTAAATGTTTTTCCTATTTGGTGTAAAACATGGAATGCTGTGTCTTAATCTTTTCTACCAAACTTTAGGATCCTAGTTATCATTTGTTTGTAACCGTGTCATTAGATCCTTTTCCAAAACCAGGTAGACTAGACGTGCCAAACCTGTTGATTTGTTCCTGTCAGTTACATAACAAAAGTTTGTCAGCTATCTGTATACCTTTCCATGGCATCAGTTACACACTTATTGTGTTACTCTTAAGCATCTGAATATTTCATGCGCTTGGCTATGGACAACTGGGCAGCTATGTCAATTTTTCCTATGAATTGTCTCATTTAATTTTTCAAGCCATTTTTTGTCTATTTTCTAGCCTTAGACAACAAATTGCATGTTTCTCAGACCTCAGCAAGTGTCTTTGTGATATTTCAGTCAATATAGAATGTCTTTCAAAAATGGGTTTTGGTTACCAGGCAACAAGTGCTCGAACCAATCAGGAGCTAAAATGTAAGCACTGATGGTCTCATGCTTTAAGTTTCTCTGTGTTTATCAGCTTTTCATGTGTGTTACTGATGCATCTATTTATATTCTGAATTGTAAATAACAAAGCTGTCTTTTGTCCCAAAAAGTGAATTCATATTTTGGAGGACTGCACTTTAAATCTTAACTGTACATCAGTGGATACTTAAAATAAGAAAACGCATTTCATTTGGTAACTTTAATTTATTGACTCTGACTATGGTGCTAACAGATAGCAATCAAAGTGAGAAGCAACTAATGACTCAAGAATGAGTATTTACTCCATTAATCCAACTAACAGCTGACTCATCTCTAAATGAATGCTCGCCAACTCGCCAGCAGAGAGAACTTGTGAAAACAATTCTTCCATTCCCATCTGTATTGTTCTGCGGAAACAAGTGTCACATCGTACGATGTGATTCATTAGTTTTAGAACACGTGCAGTGAGAAATTCACAGAGTGCGATGAGTGTGCGGTCTACCCTTCTAGAAAACCATTACTTTTCTCTATAGGTGCTTTTTTCCTGCCTGTTTGCATTTACCATCTGTAGATTGATTCTACAGACAGTGTGATTAAAACAACAGCAACAACAGAAAAGCCCATTAATTAATAATCATTTATGCCAAGCTTCACTTGAGGAACATGCTGCTGATAGACTGCAGGCGCAGTGGAAGCGCTCAGGTATTGTGCTAAAGCTTTAATAAGTGACATCAGAAGAAGTCAGTTATTATTGTGGACTCAACAAACCAGTGAAGCATGAGATCTGAAATTAAAATAGGTGAACTAAAACTGCAAAGTGGGGCTAATGGAGGAGCGGTGAGAGAGAACGAGGTGAGAGAGAGAGAGTGAGAGAGATGTCTTTGATGTAAATCAATTTTCCGAGCAGGTTTGCAGACTCCAGCACAAAATAAACAACGCTGATGTGTCATTCAGCCAGGATGGTGTCCGTTGTGTCCCTTATTATCATATATGTAAATAATGACTTGATTAATAGCTGATGTCAGATTTTGCTGTATTTTTATAGGAATTATTTTAATGGCAGTAATCATCTAGTTTTTTGGTCTGTCCTCAGTCCTGTTATACAAAAACTCTGTCATAGTGACATCAATGTGACAAAATACATTAACTTGAGAAAAAAACTGAATGTTTAAAATTCAAAAGTTTACATTAACAGCACATTTTCCAAATACCACTGTACCACTGTAATAGAATACAAGCTCAGGTGAACAATCCTTTCAAATGTTGACAATCACTTTGTTGACATAGTGCACCTGCACTAATGAGGCCACAGCAGTATATATATATAAATATATGTGTGTGTGTGTGTGTTTTAAAACACCTCCATACAGCAGCTGTGTAATACAGCTAGTTGTTCAGTCTAAAGGATTAAAGATGTACTAGACCTCCTCATGATTTCATTTTAACGAAATGAATGAATCAGCTCTGAAAATGACAAAAACAAGGCTGACTTTGACCAAGTGTTTGGATATTATTTTTATTAGAAGGTTTAAAAAATATTATGAATTCATCATTATACTTGAAAAATGTTCTCATTGCAATATTAGATCATGTTCTTGCCTTCCCACTTGTTTTCTGACCTCTCACAAAGCCTTTTATCTTGGGATGTTCACTGGGCTCAAGCATGCTTATGAAAATATGGAAATGTAATTTGTGGAGTGTTCCTTGTGGAAACCATAATCCAATTATGAAGTCATATCAAAGGAAAAGTTCTAGCTGCAGAGAAAGAAAGAGACACAGTGAGCAAGAGAGGAAATTGGTCAAAAAAACCTGCATAGAGAGAGAGAAAAAAACTGATCAAAAGAACTTTTATTCCAAAAAAGAAAATTCTCATTCGGTCCAAAGGATTGTTGGGTGGTACACAGAATGTAGACCTACAAAAGACATCTGTGTCTGAGATATCAATTTGAGTACTTACGAGCCAGTGACTCATTTGTTGAGACTTCAAAAGGTTCCAGACTTCCCAGCTAAGATGCATATTTACTGAACATTCTCACCAAGGTTGAAGAGACTGTATTGTTTGTTTTTTTGTGCCTTTGAAAAGTTAACCTTGTGACTAAAGCTGTAACCAGAACATTTGTGTAGGTTTAGAGTACACATTAGCAGCCTTTTATTGTCAGCGCCCAAGTGTTCAGAACAAAATCAATGTTCTCACAATCCAACTATCTAGTAAACATGCTGTACCAACAAAACCTCAGAATGAAGGACTGTTCAAGCCATTGCTTGTGAAATTAGTGTGGATTGGGTATCATACTAATCTTTAATTTAGAGTGTAAATTAAAGAGGCACATGGCACAGGAACAAACATGTTGACATACATGCCATGTTCTACATCAGTTTTGGTTCCACACCCACTTTGTACCCACAAAAAAAGAATAAGTCACCACATAAAATTTGAAATTTAAATGCCAACATAATCTGATCATGCTGTAAATATGAACATCTTTCCATTTTTGGTGGTTCTGCGCCCTTTCCCAGAGTGATCACCCTGACTTTGAACACTTTTGAATATGTTCTTTCAGTCAGTTAGACACAGATTTAAATTGGCCCTGTCAGCTCTAATCACTGTGGGCCTTCCAGTGATTAACATTGTTTAAAATGAGTGTAAAGCTGCATGTTGTGGGAAGTGAAGCCAGACACAATGGGATTATCAATGACACACCTTGGAGAGGCATTCAGTTTAAACAAAATCACAATTAAACAGGAAGCGTCGTTCAACTGCCTTTGGCAGATGCTTTTATTCAAAGTGATTTACAATGTTTATATGCTGTAGGGTTTTCAGTATGTGCATTATCTGGGAAATGAGCCTATAATCTTGTAATTGCTAACTAAAGGAACAGTATATTGTTTACAGTCCTTGATGATGTTGGTTTAAAGGCAGAACCAGGTGGTCATTCACTTAACAGTGACCTGTCAAAGTTATACTGTATGTGGACATAGGGAAACTGATTTACCATAAAATGAAGTGGGGGGTGGGAAGGTGCCCCCAGAACTGACCCCTCTTGGCAGTCACCCTGTTGCCCCAGTGATCCTTTTTAAAAATGACATACAGAGGATGAATTTATGGCTCAGTGTGACAAACTGAACATGAACTGACCTGAACCACAGCTATCAGACAGGAGGGCAATACAATGGAAATACAATGGAAGATTAAACTCTCTCGCTTTCTCTCTCTCTCTCTTACACACACACGTTGAAGCAGCATGTTCTAACCCTACTCCTAAACAGCCCCCACAGAAAACGTTCTGAATTTTTACATTTTTAATAAACAATTGTTTATCATGTTTCATTAATTCGTTGTTACTAATTAATGGAATCCACCTGGATCCATTTATTATTGAACAAGACCCCTTGTAAACATGTATTGTTATTTTTAAAAGAGGTTTAGAAGCAATGACCCTAATTATTAACCGAATCTGAAAGCATCTGTGAATAATATTCATACTGCAGTGTAGTAGTAAAGTCTAGTTGAATATTATTTTACCACTGTTTTCCCACCAGAATTCCTCCTACACTAGGTGAAGAGACCTTGAAAATGTTTCTCTTCCACCTTAGCAGAGATTACCCACTTCCTAAATGATGAGAAGTTTATCTGTATCTCACAGACAGGCAGCACAGACTTAACTTACCAGCACATTTATTTCACCCCAGCGCATTTGAACCGTCACAACCGCATATACCTTCCAAAGCATTTAAATAAATACAGATATACATATTCTTTCAATGCACAATGTTGCGCTGATCTCTATGAGCCATTGGGTGATAAGGCAACTCGTCGTCTTTACTCTTTAATTTGAAACAGCGACTGTAGATAAGGTCATAATGCTATATGGTTTAATCTTTCAGTGACAAGGGGAGCTAATACCTGAGGGTTCATGACTGTCATCTTGATTCGCTCTCTGTGTATTTTTCTCTGCAGCAGAGCTCAGAGTTATTGTGCTCAGAGATGATCTGCTAAAATACCAAATCTTAGAACACTTCACAGGGCAACTATAAATCTAATCAAGGGCAACTGTCATTTCTAATAAGCTGCAAAAGGTGAACAGATAAGTGTGCTTGTCTTTGATCATGGTCTGATGTACTGATGTATCATCTGCTTTTCCATAACTGAAGGACGGCTGTATTGAAGCTCGCTCTGTTGAATCTCACTAAGACTGAGAGGCAAAATAAAAAAATAACCCTATTCTTAGTATTAGTCTTATTCACTAACTACCAGCAATCTGTGTCTATTCACACTAAATAATTGTCATCTCTTTAAATGTGTTTTCTGTAAAGCTGCATTAAAACAATATGTTTTTTGAAAAGTGCTGTACAAATGGCGACTTGACATATAAATTAGGCTTAAAATAATTGATTTACAATCATATGCTTTTCATAAGTCTGAGCACTATTAGCTAATTAATGCTGCACTCTGCTTATAGATAAAGCAATGCAGACAGCATATGCAAATAAGCCTCAGCGGCCACTATAAAGGTGTTTAATCACTCATACGTCCTGTAGCAATAGCCTTTTCATTAGTAAAGCACAACAAACTTCTGTTCACTTCTATTCACCCATCACAGTTCACATCAGCATGACTGAAACATTCACTTGAGATGTGGGCGGGGTGGTAGAGGGACATGGCACAGGATAGAGCTCACAGCATTTGTCCGATGAAAGAAGGGCGGCCTGTCAAACGTTTTGTAGATTAATCAGTGATGGCACATCCAAGGGGTCAGCGGGAGAAGAAGGTCTCCCTCGGGCTCACCAGCTCTCCTAATCAAGCGCTCTGTTGGCTCTCGATTCGTTTGGTTTTTGACTTTGAGGATGAGGCGGTAATCCAGGCTGAGTTCCTTTTAGAGAGCTGTGCTATACCTGGAATTCAAAACAATTATAATCTACATGCTGCTGAGATCCGATCAGGTTCTGTGCACTCGGTCAGGAATCTAACTGGATTCCCTCCCCACAGGTCTCGGGCAATCAGCTAAGATATCTGAGGACTTAACACTTTACAGGAAGGGTTAGAGAAAGTAAACAGCATGTTCCTCACACTACCTGTAATTTGCAAGGTAATGCAGTGACTTCGACGGCGGAAAGATGAAAACTAACATTAGTATTATGGAAAAACAAGACATGAACCAAAATGGTACATGTGAACAAGTGTGACTCAAGCAGAGATGTGATGGTTGCAATGAGGAGGCAGGCTCACATAGGCTTGTGGGATTGACAGCAGAGCAAGCATTAAAAATGTCAGAAAGTTGAAAAAATGTTAAACTTTATGCAAATGAGACATGAAGAATGCTGGGCGGCAGCCACTCACTGTAAGGTGAAGGCAGTGATGTCTGCCATGTACATTTCAAAATCTGCAGATACTGCTGGAATGTTTATTGCTACAGATTTAATTGAGTTGTCAAGTGTACTTTATATGTTTTATTGTTGCTAATCTGTGTTTAAGTGAACAAAAATGCATTACATTGCTGCTATATATAACATTAGTCTGCATTTTCTAACTGTGATTGTGTAAATATATATATATAAAAAGACGCTCATATCTAAATATCTGAGTGATGTCAGAAGACATGCACTTAAGATAGCTGTCACCAACAGATCCCACAATGGAAAACTGAATATTTGTCAGAAAAGTTAAACAAGTAAAAGTATTTAATAATTTCCTCAATAAAGACCAAACACTAATCCCTGGTGTTTATCACAAATGTGTGTAATGAGTCATATTTCAGCATTCAATGAATTTCAACAAAGATAACAATAAAGAACTAATTGTCAGTGTTAGGGATGAACTGAATAATATGCAACAGCAATTAACTCTGTCTCTGGCAGGACTACAAGAATAAGATGAAACAGTAAAATTACAGAGTAAAACTGAGCTAGTGGCCTCAAGCTGTTCAAAGTGGAACGTCCTTATACTACTAATTATATCCATGTTCATTTTTGCTAGGACTTGACAATACAGAAAGGGCATACAATGGTATCAACTTGCTGGTGGCTAAAGGAAAGATCTGACATGTCTTTTTTATACTCCTTATATGGAGTAACACAGATTATCTAAGTGAATAAATGAAAGATCTACTGCATGTACAAGGAAACCGAACATTTGTTCCAAAACATAAGCTGCCTCTCTCCCCATACAGGCAACATTCTAAGTGAAATGAACCATTAATAATAAGCGTTTTGAAGTACTCTACATACTGTAAACACCTACTTCTTATGACACACTAGAAGCATAACATGTTCCCAAAAGCAGGTTTGCCAGTTTTATTTTTATTATATTAATGAACAAACGTTCTGTTTGTAACAGTAATGGAACATGTAAAACTGTATGGAATGTCAACATTTGAGCAAAATTGCTAAACTTACATCAGATTCAATACTTTTCAGTTTCTTTTGGACCAGCAGGCCATGAAAAATTTAGTGTTCTGTGGAAGAATTTTTTGTAGACCCAAACCCAAATTCCAAAGTGTCCTACTGAGCCAGGCAACCTCACTTCCCATCAGTGTAAAGCTGGCATGTCATCAGACGTCCAGTTAGAAGTAGTGATAGAATCTGAACAAGTGCAAGTCAATTTGGATTAGCTCACCAAGTCTCTCTTTTGGTGGATTGAGAAATCATACTCCTATACGATGTTCTAATCCAGAATAGCCCAGAAACATCATCAGATTGAGCTGTGGTATTGGGCTGGCTGTGGTATTGTATGAATTTATAACAGCTGTGTCTCTGACTGCATTTTGATTACTAATTCATACACTTGCCACTATTTTGTCTTTAAATTCAAGCTTTATATAACCAGAAAGTCTTATGTCTATGAAATCTACACTAGTAGCAGAAATACGAGACTGTGGTCAGAACAAGGTCACATACTTGAAAATGTCAACTGTTCTCTGACAGTCAGTTTTTTTCTGTCTTTAAAACATAAGTTCTGTCATCATTTATAAATATCAAACTGTGCATTTGGTACAGTTGATGCTGATGGCAATAATTGGAAGGAAGGGCACTTAGAGGAAGCAGAGTAGGAGGATGCAAGTGCAGTGTTCAATAAAAACAAAAACAAAACTATAGGGAATGACAGAAACCATGGCTACCGGAGATAAAATGAAGTACAGAAACAAACAAGAGATGAAAAAGAGCGCTGGAATCGTGAGGGCTTAATACACAAACACTAATCAAAATAATGAGGCCCAGGTGAGAACAATAAGAAATAGGGAAACAGGAAACAAAATAGAACTCCAAGGCAAGAGTCCAAACTTCAAAACAAACGTGCAAAAGACACAAAGAGTGACAAATATGTTGATGACATGTCTTTAGGGCTGTAAAACATTTAATACTCTAAATGTTTTCTAAATGTACTCTAAAAGTACTCTACATTTGATAATCTGTAAATTATGTATAAAACATAAAATTGCAGGTTACTTTACATGTTGAAATCAAATAAAGCCAAAGTGACATTTCCGGGGAATTTAAACCTTCTTTATAGGTCATTTATTTATAAATCAGACCCTCTAAATGTATTCACAAAGCTTGTTTATTCATTTACTTGTACACCTCTAAGCCATAGTAACTGTTACTCCTTTGATAAGACAACTGCCATTTTAATGGACATAACAGAGATGCTGTCTTCACTGAACAATGGAGAGCCACTGCCACTTTGGACAGGACTTAGTCACACATGCCACTTTTCAGATTGGCTCTTTAAACAAAACTAGCCACGCTTGCCTTCAAATGGGTTTCAGGGCATCTTGTGACATCTTCCCACCTCCAATTGTTCCTGCACTCTGACAAAAAGTTCCATTGATCCACTCCAAAGCTAAGATAATTGGCCCATTAAGACATCAGAAAGACAGCCACCATGTAGCTTCACTGAGGCTAGGCTAGTCAGGAAGTGCTAATCAGACCACAACTTAATAATGACCACAACTTTATAATTTCATAATATTTGAGTCACACACCACCAAATCCCGCCCTTTGGATGTCATTGGGTAACTTAACTTGTAGACATAAAGTAATTTGTGTGGTCATGCTGTAACCTTTTTAATGGAACAACCATAAAAATGGTTTTCTTTTAAGGCAGGTTTGCTGTTCACTTTTGTGAGTCTTTATTTTAATTTCTTTTTTAAAACAAAATCTAGTTTCTGAAATGTAAGGCTTTGGGTGGGTCATAGGCCAATGCTTAAACTTTCCCATTACCCAATTATCTCAAAAGAAAACACTGCTCTACATTAATCCCTTTGTGAACATCTTGTTTTAGACCATTTGTACTCTTATTCAACTAGCTATTAAAATGAATAAATGTTTCTTCAAATTTTGCACACAAAAACTGAATCATTCACTAAAAAAAATGTCCCGACTGAACCCCAGCTGTCATGTCTCTGAGGGCGTCTGAGGAACTCCCCATTCACTTATATCTCAAAGACAGGTCTGTGTCCTTGGAGACAAGCCACTCCAGCTTCCATCAAAGCAGTTCTATTAGTGAGACATTCTTGGATAGGGTGAATGTGAACACTTGCGCTTGTCCAGATAGATCGGCTCATGCTGTCCCTCAGGCATCTATTTTCAATGAACTAGTTCTGTACTTTTTTCTCTCTCACCATTTTCCTGGGTGCTGTTTAATGCCAAAGCCACTCTTATCCACTGGCTTTGCCTCTTTGCTTCCAACATTAAGTGTCTCTGTTGTTGGCAATCAATGGATCCTTCTGTAAAGAGGTATGGGGTTTGCAGAAGTAATTTTGTCAGTCAATGAAGAGATGGCAGACCACACAGACTATAGAATTGTACTTTCTAAAGAATTGAATTGCTTTATGGGAAGATGCACTACACAAGTTTTAAAAGCAAAGAGAACACCAAATTGAACTGAACGTACATCTTGGATTGCAGATTACACATTACATTGGATCTCTGAAAGGTCACCTCTTTATTGCTGTTCCTATTTCTTTCTTTTCTTTACAGATATTTTATCCAGCAGTCTTGTTTAACAAAATGACTGGTATTACAGAAATGGGGTATTAGAGAAAATTAAGAGAACCAGACCCTGCTGAGTGCATTTGATTATCGCCTGACATTTATTCGTATCAAAACAGTACTTCTACTCCTTTATTAAAACCAGTTCAGTCTGAATGTGGAGTAAGATTTCACACAAAGAAAGGATAATGGACAAAATAATAGACAAAAATAGCTGTTCGGGGTTCTGAAAAAGTTAACAATTGCAAACAGCTCCACTAAAACTATCATGTTGAAAGATGTGTAATTTTATGGACAGGAATGCAAATATATACTGTATATATATATATATATATATATATACACACACACACACACACACACACGACAATGATAGTCAATAAGTAGCTAACACAAGCAAATTTAAATGTAAAAAAATCCTGTAACACACTTGCTCATGTAAAATTTTATTTTTATAATGCAATCTTTTGTATTATATGCTTTTATGAAGGAACATAAAAGATACAAACTACTCACCCATTGTGTGCAAAAATATGTCTGTCTTGCTTGTGTGCTTGTAAAGTTCTGTGCAGTGACAGACCCAAAAACAGCACTTTTTGTTCAGTAAATCTGACTGTAAACTTGCTCATCCTTGTCAAGCAAATTAGATTGCACAATTTCAAATGTTCAGGTTATTCAAAAAGTTTGTATTTAAGCCTAGATGTAATTTTGACAACATGATGCTCATGGATTTGATCAGGAGAAAATGCATTGAGCAATTTTATATTTTATATTTTTCCCTTTATTGACAAGAACATAAAGCTTATAACAGCTACTGAAACAAAATAAATAACAAATAATACACATTAAATGTGAGTGTATCGTTTGAGTCTACAGAGAATGAAGGGAAATAATACTGGTTAACTGATTAATGTATTCTCATTAATATTAAACAAATTGCATATTTTTATGTCGGTTGTTAAGAGGTACAGGTGTTAAGATTATAGTAATTTAAAATCACAATTTTCTGTCCAGAGCTAAAGCACTATAATTCTGGAGCCTGCTGTGACTTTGCATACGAACTGCTTGTGCATGCAGTGTGAAATGTATATTCGTAAATATGCAGTTCTATGGATCAGCTTGCATCAGAAACGCAGGACACAGACAGTGTCACATAGGTCATTTGTCTCCCTGATGCATGACAGAAGACCCTCACCAGTCTCATGGGGGTGTAATAGAATCGATACAGAAGTTGAAATAAGGGCATAACCCTTTCGGTCTAGCGGTGCTGTGGTAGATGACAGATATGACTTGTTAGGGGGTTTTGAGATGTTGCATAGCCATAGCTTCCCCTTCTTCTCATTCCAGCTCTTTTCAATAGAAACACACAAAGAAGCGAGAAGAAAAATGGCACTCATTAAATTCCTATTCAGGGATTATTTCTTCTATTGCTAGCACAGAACAAGCTCTCTCACCTCCTACTTTTCTTTTATCCTCTGAATTCTTACTCGCAAGAGTCGTCATATTGCACTACCCTCTGTGAATTAGAGCACTGGACGTGAGTGTCACTCACTTCACATGAAGGGTGATCGTGTCTTGGCCAGGGAGAAAAGGGCCGAATGTGTTCTGGAGGAAACCTGCCAAAGCTTTTGATAGCAGTCAGGAATCAAACGCTGATCACTGCTCTCCAACGGGCTTATTAGGCAGAACTGACGTTTGATTGCGTCTGAGGGAATTTGTGTAATTCTGTTACACAAGAAAACCCAGCAACAAAGTCACAAGCAATTGACGCCTAGGAATGAGGAAAGGAGATGAAAAGGTATTTTTGTATGTCTGTTGTAGGTGTCATACATTTTTCAGATTGATGTGATGAGTATTCAGAACTAACTTTTAGTAAAAGGACAGCTGGGGAGCAGGGCGGGGATTTGTTGATAAATAATGCATGTAGGGAGGACCAGGGCTGGTTTTTAAATTGTCATAAGGACTATTTGTTAGAAAAGTTTTGAGTCCAAAGGTCCAATTGCAATGTTTTGTCCAGCAGTGGTTTTGTATGTTGGTTTAAAACATCTGCAGTACTTAATTTGTGCACTACTTTATTTAGTGAATGTTCTCAAGGGCAGGTCTCATTGATGCTAACCGTTTTGATATATAATTTGCATAAATATGGAGAGAACCTTTATAAAAAGATTAAGTTTATAGTAATAAGTAATAATATTAGACTTAAGATTATTGTGTCAGATACACAAATCTATTATATTATCTATAGAGTTTCTGTACAAATTAATGAAGGTTAATTGGTATCACAACTGTTAATGTCACAATTAATAAACACTAAGTCTATTTAAACTAAAGTTTTCCAGCACTTTATATTTAGCACTTTAACTTAATATTAAAGCAAGACACTGAGGTTAAAAAAGAAATTATACTCGAGGAAATGAAAAAAAGATGGAAAATATAAACAAAATGAAGAAAACAATAATTTAGCAGGCGGCTTTGTGCCGCAGGTAAGGCGCATAATGAACACAGAGCAATAAACACAGAAAGCAATACCTGGATTATACGTGGCCTTGCAGGCTGCTGTCCAGTGGTGTTTATTATTTAACAGGCAGGTAAGCAGGCCAAAAGTGGCAGATTAAATTGCATTGTGTGTGGTGCAATAACACAGTGGAGCCAGCCATGGGCCAGCACTGTGTTGCACGCTCCATCCGTGCAGAGATGCGGTAGAGACATGAAGTCATTAGTCAACCTGTTCCTCTGTTATTTGCATGTGAATATTTTACCCAATTATAGCCTAATGCTGAGGTGCATGTGTAAGAGGATCATGGGAAATGTTGTCAATGGAAGACTGGAGCTAAGTAGGCCACTCTGCATGTTAAGAAGGCAGATGTTTTTAGATTTGTTCCCTGTACTCTTTTAATTCTGTTGTATTATGATCAGTGGTTTATCATAAATATGGATAGGCTAGGCACTGAGTCAGTTTGTAACTGCAAATAGCTAAACCTGCCCAGAGGCTCTGCAAAATTTAGGCTTTGGAGAAATATTTTGAAATTCATCGCATTCACATGCTTATTATATTCAACATGCTTATCTCTGTCAAAGATTGTCTTGAAAATATTCCTGTTAATACAAATGAGGGCAGCCTTGTGTTGAACAATAGGCTATATGTTGTTATGCAGTGCATTCCCCTGTGATTCTATCCCTGCATTCATTCATTAGAGTGATTCAAGATTGATAAATAAAGAGCTAAATAACAATGAGCCCAACATCCATAAAAATTT
Source organism: Botia almorhae (assembly GCA_036877575.1). Lineage (NCBI taxonomy): Eukaryota > Metazoa > Chordata > Actinopteri > Cypriniformes > Botiidae > Botia > Botia almorhae. The sequence continues at coordinate 15,696 of JAZGTJ010003222.1, forward strand.
AAAGCTGCAATATGTAACTTTTTTGGTTGATAAACACAAATAAACAAAAATCAGTTATATTGAGCCAAATTATATGCCAATGTTGACAGTGTTGAACATTATCTCTACCTTATTCAGATTGCAACAGTAAGTTCATAATAATGACTTATAATAATGAATAATTTGAGCTGTTGGGTCAGAATTCATTTGAAATGTCATTTGAAGTTTAGCATTTGTACCTGGTTCTTCCAGCAGCTGTTTAGAATTTAAATTCAAGGCAGTAGGCCTTGTCCATGTTAATTTTTTTATTAGCAAAATAAACTAGTTATCTGTGAGCTTCAGCTGTGTGTAATTGGTCCATTGAACTTGACAGCAAACCCTCAACCTTTTATGTAACCACTGTTACTCATTTCCCATAGATGTCTTAAAGGCACAGTAGCATGTTTATGGGACTCAGAGAGAGAGCGTGGAAAATGGTCACAAGAAAAAACAAGAAAAAAATAAGTAAAGATCAGGGGTTCCAAAAAATAAAAAAAATATCAATTGTTGTACTAATAGATCTTTCTCATGCCTTGTATGTGTCTTTTTTTGTATGTGTCTCAGAACTTTGTTACTGGATTAGTGGATAAAGTTTAACTTCAGACACAACAGTGCCAGCAACAGTCATTTTGCACTAACTGCTTTAACATTGAATAACTCTATATTTTGTACGGAGAACAAAATGCAACACCAATTAATTTGTTCTGTGATTCATTTCAAGATTCATTTTCAGTTAAATGGACAAATCCGTTATCTCCAGAGCATTTCTCTAAAATCAAACACTACAAAAATTCAACATCAACAAAACAATGCTTGGAAAAAAGAACCAACAAAACAAAAGTTTTAATATTTGGTATTTTGAGTCTGCAGTACACATATCTTTGAAAATTAACGAGTGACTGAGCCATAACAGACAATAAAAAAGGAAACAATCTGCTAGGTTGAAAAGGTACTTGGGTTGTTCCAGTTGGCGGTAATTACTTTTTTACTGTCATTCTCAGAGCAAAAAGCAGATGTTCTCCACTTCTAAATAGATGGACAGAGGAGAGTGTACTGTCTAGCATTATTGTACCATCTTTTCCCAGACTGAAATATTTGCTTTTGTGTATCTTTGACGTGTGTGTCTTTGCAGCACTATTAAACATTTAATGTGCAGGCTGCTGTTTAAAAGCATGCAATTATGATGGCATGCAACACGCCATTCGTTGCTGCACATCCGGCTCTCAGACGTGCTCTCAGAGGAGTGAGTGGGTGAAGAAAGTCACAATCTTCCCATTCAGTCTCTACTTTAGAATCAGCAAAGGCTTGTAGTATATAAGTTGTCTTAACTACTTTGCATTTCCCACGGACAGAGTGACGAACACTGCTATGCTTCAAAGCACCTTGGTTTCCGTGGCAACCCTTAGAGACCATTAACTGGTGATGTGTCAGCCTCGTCAACCTTTTGGTGCCAAGTTAGATTTTCAGTAATTCTTTAGTAGAATTAGTCAAATTGAATTTAGAACTTAATGGAAAGGCCATTTGTCCTTCTTAATGAGTTATTATGCTTTTATATTACCGGTTAGCCACTAATTACAGTATTTCGAACTGTGTCAGAATATATAATCTTTAGTTTTTTCTTAATTAAAACTAGCATTTTATAATGGAGAACAGAATTAAATCCTGAGTAAAACTGAGTATTAAAGTGGACTGCAAATAAACTTCAAACTTAAACTTTCCCCATATATAGCCTTAACATTTTGTTTAATATGTAGGATATCCTAAAACACACGGCAGGGAATTGAACTTTAAATCTAATGGGTGATTATGGGGGTTATACATAAAAGAGAACACTGTGTTAGATGTAGCAAGAGAGCTATTTCCATGACCTTGGCAGCAGAAGAGTCTTTAAAGATCCATGTAATTGATCTCCCCAGCCTGAAGTTCACTTCGACTAATACAATGTATGACCTTAGCTTTAATTATAGAGCAGAATTTTCACTCCCCTCTGTAATAAAACCATTTCATGTAACTCAAACTGCCACATAAAACATTACTCATCTCATCCCATCCATCTAACACACATCACATGAAAAATAAGGACCATATTAAACCAGTCTTGCTTTCTGTACTTGCATTATGTGCTTGCATTATGCTGATTAAATTAAATTAACTGTTACATAAAACATAAGATTTAATGAATGCATCCAAATTCCCATGCTTTAGAGTTTATGCATGCTGCAGAATTGTATTTTAGACATTTCCTGACATATTTTATCTGACATGTTGGAATTGTTCTTTGCCCATTAGTTTCTTTATCTGATTTACACAGGTGTGTTAAAGCACATTTTAATTACTAGGAAACAACTTTATTGGCACACCTTTTTATAAATGGTTTCTGGCATAAATCTCACACCCACTGTATCATGACTATATGGCACTATATCATTAGACATTCTGCATTGTTACACTGTGTAGCAGAAAAGTGCATTTGTTTACAGGCAAAATCTCCTCCAGACATAACACTTTTTCAAATAACCACCTAAATTCTTTAAATTGCATTAAAAAGCAATATTTCTTTGAACTCATACATGGCTGCAAAGCAGCAAGTACTGATTAACTCTCCGATCCATCTACCCCCTTTGTCTTATAACGCCAAGATACATAAAAACTTGACTCAAAATGTCTAAAATAAACATTTCACATAATACAGAAGTATGTGAAATTCAAACACAAAATAACAACACTGCAATATAAAAGAGCAGGAAACTGCAGCAAAGAAAATGCCAGCTACTCAATCCACCAGCTTTCATGCCACTGTCCCACTCTATACTGAATATTCAGCTGAGTTTTAAAACCTTGCCTTAACACAAATCCAGCTGCCACTAATTGCAATGTCACTCTCATTGGTGAGTAAGTGCACAGGACACACCCACAGATTTATGCAGCACATAAAGGTTTAAATTACCTGGAAAGAGCTATCAATTAGCATTCCCATTCAATGACACCTCATTGACTTTTTCACTTTGAAACCAGGAAAGTGTCCTGGCAGTGCTGATTGGCTAATGGAACCACAAGAACAGGAACCATTCAACATACAACGCTATTTTTGACTATTTAATTATTCAATATAATTCCCAGACCCCTTTTAATCTGTTTCTTTCTTTTCTGTAGCAAAAGCTGATTTACACAAAATGGCCCACCTCTGTAGCAGTCTTAACAATCTAATCACATAAACTGTGTCTGCATGTTTATATGTCTATTTATGCCTGCCTGTTTACAGGATTCAAATACACTTTGGGTATTTAATTAAGTAATTAGGTTTATTATAATAAAATCTTTCCTGTTTTTTCAAGCACAAAGTTAAATTACATTAAAACCGTACAGAGTATTGTCATTTATTGCCTACATTATATGCACAAGGATGTTTATCACCCCAAGTAGGTGTTTCAATAAATGACTGTTGATCTCTCAGAGGAGGAAGGTTAGAATTCTCAAACCTAGCCGGCTTTTACACATTTTTAGCTGCTATAGCTAAGCCAGCCAGAATTTTCCTTCAGGGCTGCCCGAGTCGCCACAGTAACTGACCAATTTTGCTTGCTCATTACATTTTGCTCATGAATATACTTTGCTATAGCTTCTAACCTTCTGGGGCACTTGATCCTTAGGGCTGGAGTTTCATAAGTGATGCAAGACCCCACAAACCGAACTGCAAGAAGTGTGACCACTCACAGTGCTGACCAAAAAGAACGCAAACAAACTCTTCAAGACAGATCCTCCCTGATAGATACTTCTCCCTTGCCTTAAATTACATTTATGCATTTGGCTAACAGTTTTAGCACTTTTATATTTATGCATTTACACAAAACTTGCTTTAATCATATCAGTACTGCTTCTTATAGGCCTGCTACATTTGCTACACCATCTGCTTCATTTCTTCTGAATGGCTGTTGGTTTGCAACATCGTGACCGATCTATACAGAAAGCTGATCTATCTAAATCTATCACTGCTTATGGTCTGACCAAAAGATGATGGGCTCATTCTCTGGGCCTTTTGGAGTTTTAGCTTATCACTGTTTCCTTGTTCACTGTTGTTTTAGAGCACTGTTTTTATTAAACAGAAATAGCAGAAATATACAGACTTTACAGAGTTAACAATTGCAAAAAAAAATTCAATGGATAAATGACTCACATAAAATGCACAAAACAATTGCATTTAGTTTCATGGCAGCTCACACAAATGTAATATTATAGAAAATGTAATATTATATTTTCTACTGTTTAATATAGAAAATATTTAGATTACATACACTTATATAAGGTATTCTTTGCTTGGTATTATATGGACATATATCATAGTATTAAATCACATATAGTTAGTTACTCAAAAATACGTTTGTATGGCATATTTGTTATTTAAACAATGAAGCCTTTTACATATGCTACATGCTGTGTCAGGGTGAGCAGAGACAATCGGACAGGTGTTTAAAACATAAACAATCCAAACTGGAATAAGCATGTGCAATACATTGTGGCAGATTGTATCCAAATGAAAGAGATTGTGGTGTCCCACAGTGAGAAAGGGGATAAGTGAGGGCTGGTAGGGTCTGATCCAGGTAAGAGGGTGGATTCCTATCGTAGTGGCATAATTTCAGTTTGATATTTGGGCTAGGGTCATTAGTGAGCTAGCTTTGGGCTATTTTTGATTGGCTATTGGGCTGGTTTTGTTATGCAGATCTGGCAACACTGATGCACTGGAAAGAGACTGGTCACCAGAGGGAAGTTGTGCCAAGGATATAAACAGGGCGTAGGCTGGCGTATGACATCGACGTGATTTAAAGCAAACAGCTTCATTGACATGCACAAAACCTTGTCTGGGTCAATACTTCACAGCTTTAAGTGTGCTTAAGTAGAGGTTTCATTTAACCCAGTTTTTTAAGCAGCTCCTGTCCTCCTTTTCAGAATAGAATACTGAGTGTCAAACGTAGTTCCTGTGTTTATGAATTACTAATATGTGCCCTGTAGACTTTTGTTTCAATCTATAGCCAGCAATGAATATGCTAGCCATGAAGCCGATGTAAGAGATGGAAAAAAGAACAAAAATTGGCTGACTGATTCGCCACAAGCAGTATTGATTGGACTTTTTGTATACAACTTGTTTTGTGTGGTTGTAGTAAACCCAGAATGTGGTCTGGTATGTCAATAAACGTTGCATTAACAGAATTTTGCAGTGGAACCACTCTGAATGGCCTACAACATTGACGTTATTTTGCCTTTCATTTCGCACAGGGTTGAGTTTTTGAGTCTGAATATGGTGTTGATCAGAGAACTGGGTGTTTATTCTAATGTAAATCACATCTGCAAGAATAATGTGTAGATACTCATTTAACACCACACAGATATTTTACACCACAAATGAACTCAATTCATTTCTGTTTATCAAACAGAACCGAGTACATCAATTTATATATATGGCCCTTTCAATGTAACATTTATGCTTAGCTTCTTTTTATATATGTCTATTACTTTATTGATGTGAAATTGAAATGACAGTTATCATAAATAATATAAATAATTCAATAATAAATACAATAAAATATTAATATACATAATAAAAAAAGGAAATTATGGAAAAAATATAAAGTTTTTAAAATACGCTTCTTTAATTTAGTGGATTACATTTTAGTTATAATAATAAACCCTTCCCCTAAAAAGGACCTCACAATAATAATAAAAATAGTATAATAAAAGCTTTATTGTGATCAAACTAAATGGAAAGTCTCTTTTACACTTTTACACTTTCCATTTACCACTTTTACCTGTCTAAACCTCTCTTTCATCGTGGCTAAGACACCCTCACCCTCCTCCTGCTACTTCACACACTAAAATCTTAAGCTTCCTGTCACACATGCATGCTTTGAAATGAATTGTTTTTCAGAGAAAGAATGGTAAACACTTATTCTTGCTGTAGGCCATGGAATAGGTGTGAGAAATAAAGCATGCAAATATCCAACTTATGTATTTTAGAATACTATTTTCTCTGTTGTTTAAGCACAACACAAAATGTTGGAAAGTTGAGTAGCTCTAACTGACTTGCCACTTGATACGTTTCATATTTATAAAAATCATCTTGGTGAAGAAAGCAGCCATATCAGCCAGACCGACCCTTTAAAGTTTAATGGATGATATACACCAAATTTAATGGTGAAAGGAAAAACTTTCCTAGCAGACTGTTTTGTTGGGCAGATACAGAGAGTGTTCCAACACTCAAGAATAATTTCTGCTCCTGTGGACAACACAGAAGAGAATTGCCAGCACTTCACATCAGTAAGAACAGGTCTATTTTCAGCACTGTATAATTGCTTAAATACAATTATACTTTGATAGATCTCTCTCCCTTTTCTTTTTGATGGAGGAAATAATACCGTTGACTTATAATCAGTTGACTAAAGCTGTGAACTGGTGAGGTGGATCCATGTGTTCTATATATTAGATTAGCATGTATTGACGCTAAGTGTTATCTAGGAGATAAGAATTCCTGCACCCTCAAGTCTATGCTTTTGCCATTGTGACAAAGTGGAAAAATGGCTTTACTATAAAACTGGATGCAGGTTGTTGTTTGAATCCTAATGCGACTGAAACCAGACTCCTCCGTGTGTGGTGAAGAGGAAAAATAGAACAAATTTCAGTTACCTTCTTCCTAGGTAACGTGTGCCACTGAAAAACACATTCTCTGTTTCTCTTTTATTTAAATAACAGCAAATTCACATGTCTGGTTGAATTGAATTGTCTTTGGAGACCTTGAAGGCTGACAGGCAAGCGTGTGTAACAAGTTGTAGAGCAATTTGTGTTGCTTGATTTGAGTTCTCAGTGGTGCGATTACTTCCACTGACAGGTCCAAATAAAGACAGATTGAATAAATGCATTGAGACTGAATCACATGACCTGAGCCATCCAATCAGCTTACAGCGACATGAGTTTGCCTGTAAAACATTCATGCACTCAAGAGTCATATATATATATATATATATATATATATATATACATACATAACTTAATGTTTACCGACTTACCATAGCCTTCCAATAGTAATTTCCTCTTTTCTGTGGAGGCCATCATTCCATTACACTTAAATAATGTCAAATCAATACTACATGTCCATTTACTTGGTAAGTGGATATTTAGTGATAACTAACTGAGCCTACATGCCTTACATAACCAGTCTTTATGTTTTAAAGCTGCATTTATACACACTGTATGCTGACTGGATAGCTCACATATTCAGAACTAAGCATTGAGAGCTTTTTAGTCCAGTGAAAGGTTTTCTTGGCTTTAATACAAGCAGTAAGCGGTATCTTTTCAGAGTATCTTTTCACATCTTTTCCCTTTAGCATGAAAAGCTGTAAAATTGCAATTCAGATCTGACATTTGAGTGGCACAACAGTCAAATTGCCATTTTATATTACAGCTGGACGAAAGTGTTTCACACAGATTGAAATGCAGAATTGTGGCTCGGACCAAATTGGTGTGGAGTTTGATCTGTGACCGTCCTGCTTTTCTTGTCACACCCATCAGCCCTCAGCACCCTTCCTCTTATGCCTCAGCACATCTGTTGACATCTTGCTCTTTGTAGCTTTTCCATCCACAGCTCATAAACTCTTCAGTCAATATCCTTTCTTTTAACCCCAGACTCACAATATCAGAGCGTCAATTGTATGAAAATTGTGTGATCATTTGATAAGAATGTAATCAAATCTCTTTGAATTGGTCTTAAAAAAGACAAAGCCCTTGAAGAGAGAGTAATTGGAGAGATCTGTCTGCCAGTGGTATGACTGATGTGGGTACTGTGCTTTTGTTGATAACTAACAGGCTAAAGTTTGGCTAAGAAACGCTGTTGACACTTTCCTTATTATGTAACATGCAACTGGAACTTTTGCTGGAACTTTAATAAAGTTAAGCATTATTCAATTTTTGTTTTGTCTGGGTTTTGTTTGGTAAAAAACAATTCATGTCAGCTGTGTCAAGTGTTATTCTTGGTCTCTCCAAAGCAGGTCTAAACAAACCTGAGGATTTCTTGCCAATTACAGGTCAAGCGACTAGACTTCATGAAACTCCTATAGGAGGCTTTGATCTTTCTCTTGGTGAAGACTACAGTCTAAGTAACCGTGATGGACAGACATGATCTCACATGTATAGCAGAAAATATCCAGCAAGACTCTCAAAAAATAAACAATAAAAAACTTTTTTCTTTTAAGCCATCTCATACAGTTCAAAACAATGGTCTGTTGAGGGAAGCTCTCTGGGCTGCTAAAGGAAGCTGTAGTTGATGTCTTCTAAAATGCACACCTGAAACATCCTGTAGTTCACTTTGGCTGCTACATGCTGTATATAGAGACACCATGGTTGTACTGCATCATAATAATAACATGAGATCCTCATTTACTTGATTTGTGTGGTATACTTATATTTGACACTACACGGAAGACTGTATATTCTGCACAAACAAATCATAATTCAGCAATCTTCAGATTGGCAGCAGCATCTCAGAGGTCTTTGGAGCATAGTTATAGACTTCATAAATAAAACTCAGTCATGCAAAATGTTTTTTTTCTTTACAACTCCCTGGAAGATATTTCTCAGACTCAGTACCTCTGTCAAAAGCCCTACAGGGTGTTTCTCTAATTAAATTTCCTTTCTATTGACCAAGCTGATCCATGTGTTTTCTGACACAGAACCACATTGCATTTAATGGTAGATGATACTTCATAATTAGGTGCATATACATATTATTCATATATATTCCACTTTACACATGGTTCCTTACCTTACAGTTTCTTTTCTAATTTCAATATTCTGGTCATAATGTAGATGCCATATTTTAGTTTTTGGGTTGTAGATTTCATTGTTACTATTAATGCTTTTTGCAATAACCCTCCTGAACACAAAAATCTAGCATAAACTAGATTCATACAAATGTATTTGTTTGGTTTGACATTGAAAATTTCATTTAATTAGAAAGACTGTTTTAAAATAGTGCACTATAGCCTACAAAACTTATATTGACATATTGACTTCTGAGCTATGTATGGGTCCCTGGGTTTCCTGTGGCTTGTGAGGACAATATTATGAAGATCAAAAGTGACAGCATCAACAACAAAGAATATTGCAGATGCAATGCGTTCTTCCATGTAGAACATAAACTCATAATATTTAACAACACATCTTAAAATCAGTTTGTGGTTTAAGAAAGGACGTATTAGGCCAAAAAATAGCTAATTTACAAACATCACCATTTTGCATGTTTTTGTGGAGCAATTCTTCTAACCCCTTTGAGTTGAAAATGGCAGCATTTGACCCATTAACCATAGTCAACCCAGTTTTCCTTTTTCAACAGTCTGTCTGTCCCTCTTTGGGTCCAGATGGTCTGCAACAACACAGACCAAAAGGAGCCAAAAAAGCCAATAAAAAACGGTGTACATTGTTGCATATGGTCCTCTGGGCCTCACAGAGACTAGACAAATCAGAATATTCCTTATCTTGGCCAGTTAACTCACAGTGTCTTTTGGGAAATGAAGCGTTACACTAGGGTCTCAAATAGGGTCTCCTTTTGAAGCAGTGGGAATTCTGTTTTAATTGGAAGTGTGCCTTTGTGGTACATGTGGTAAGAGCTTTGAACTTGATTTCATGTAAATAAGATGACCACTTGTTCTTGATCTATGTGACCATGTTTTTAGGGAAAGATTACGATACAAAACAAACAAAAAATAATGTTCTTAGTAAAATGGGTAGCAATTAGCAAGGTATAAAAAACACCTCTTTTTGTCAATTTGTATAATTAGTGCCATCATCCACTGTGCTGGTCATACCTGCTGTGTTCATTGGTATGATGGTTGTAGGATGGATGGTGCATGATGGATGTAGCTTGCCTACTCAGTTTCCTGATGTCACAGGGTTAACAGCTTTTCTAGAGTCTTTTCTTTAAATAACGTTTGCTTCCTGATGTGCACTACTGAGGAGATAATACATGCAAAGTGTCTTAGTTCAGCAGCATTTGGTCTCATCTTTTCCTCACACATATTTTCTCTGATTCAACTGACTTCTTTGGTTTAACCTCAATTTGTACAATACTGTTTGAACAGCATTTTGTGTAAACCACCTAAATTATATGTAATATGTATTTAGACTGTATAATTATATTGTCTTTCAAATGATATAAAAATACCATTATATGAAACAACAAAGGACAAAAAAGAAACACTGTGCCTGGCAGTAAATACATATATGTATGTATGCATGTATGTATTTAGCATATACTTACAGTTATTTAACACTGTCAATATATGCACATATTCAGCATCCAGACTCAGAATACAAATCAATATTCTTTATTCCACATACATGTATTTTTTCTTTTACTTTGAACTGTTTACAATCTAAATGATTTAACAACAAAATGAGAAACTACCACAACAAAGTCAGAATTTTCTACTACGAAGGAAAAAAGAAAATAATGGTAGCTTGATTGGAAATGGAGACATTTTGTATTTTGAAGCAGATAAAAGGTTAGAATCATGGAATGGACAAGAGCAGAACCAAAATGGGTGTTTGTTTCAAATTAATGTGTATACTTACAACAAAACAATAATAATAATAATAGAAATAATAATAGAAAATGCATGTATTTAAACAATTTAAAAATCTTCACCTTGTAATATGGAGCTGGAACTAAAAGGCCATTTAAATAAATAATCTCTCTTCTTTTTTCCAGATTATAAACAAATATAATATTCTTGAGATCAGGAGAATAATTTTGGGTAGACAAACAGACACACGTTCTTCAGAGTAACATTTCACGCCCACTAAAGCCCTTTGTCCTCCATCCTCAAACAGTTTGAGAAGTGAGACGATGGCTTGGTCATATTTCCTTCAAATAATGGGATGTAAATTTTGGCGGTCATTGCATTTTGTAAATAATGCAACAAAAGAAAGTGTTTATACATGTTAACATACACATACATAACTGAGCATTACGTACATATATGCGGGAAAATGACGGAGAGACATTCCCCATCATTTGTTGGTCGCAGTGAGAACGCATGTGTGAGCCTCAGCAAATAAGAGTAATACTTCATTTTTACAAATCTGTACACAATTTAGGGGTGTTGGTGAACATCCCTCTTACCAAGAGGGTTTCATACAAATTGTTATGTATTGACACATATTATCCCCATTGTATATCCAGTGAAGTCCAGGATGAACCAAAATCTGGATGGAACTTTAGGGGCTCTTCAGTACCCTGGCATTCATTGAAAGGAGTCATATATCCAGGTTCAATTTGTGAAATAAAGATCTGTGTATATTCCAACAGGTATTACTTTAAATGTTTTAAATCATTTTCATGTTAAAGCGCCGTGGCCCAGCACCTTGTTCTGCCTCCTCACCGGAGGTCCCATTGGACTTGGAGCGTGGCACATATTCAATATCAATGTTGTTTTTATGTTTGCCTTTTCCTCGACTCCACACAAACAATAGCAGGAAGCAGAAGAGAACCACTCCTAGGAATGTGAAACAGCCCATGGCTGTAGAGACTAAAATAGTCTTTAGGTCCAGGCCAAAGGTCATATTGGGGAGGTTGGTACCATTGGCAGTGGCATTGCTTGTATCTGTGTAATGCTGGGTTCTGTTGGCATACAGTGAGCCGAGACTTTTCACTGCCAGCGATACCATCAGAGTGTCATTGCCTGCAGTATTAGAGGCCACGCACATATACACGCCGTCATCCTGAACCTCTGTTGCCTTGATATCCAATGAGCCGTTGTTGTGTACCGTCACCCTTCCATGGCTCCTGTTGGTCAGGTGTCTCCGACGTGGTGTAACCCAGGATATGGTGGGTCGAGGGGTCCCCTCAGCACTGCAGTGCAAACTGGCTGACTGCCCTTCTTCGACTGACACCATCTGTGTCCGATTTTCTCGGATTTTCGGCTTGGTGCAGGTCACATAGTAGGACAGCAGAGTCTCTTTAAATTCCTTGAAGGGGCGTCCATGGATGCCCTCTGGTGTGCTGCACTCGGGCTGGGTATCACCAAACGAAATGGAATGGCGCCTTTGGAGCAACCACATGAGACGGCAGTCACACACCAGAGGGTTGTCATTGATCAACAGCACCTCCAGGGCCTCAGGGGCATGGAACACTCCCCTCTCCAGGGTATCAAGGCGGTTGTGGGAGACATTTAGTAAGCGGAGCCAGCGCATGCCCTGGAAAGCATAGGGTTCGATGGACACCAACTGAGATCCTGCCAACCTCAGCTCACGCAGTCGCACCAGGTCTTGAAGAAGGCCTCCCTCCACCGTACGGATGCGATTATAGGAGAGGTTAAGGTGCATGAGATAAGGCAAATGGCGAAGACCCTGGTAGGGGAACGTCGAGAGGTTCGTGTTAGTAACACTAAGTGTGGTGAGGTTGAGGCCGTGCAGAGAATTTGCAGAGAACATGTTTAATGATGGCCAGTTGTCGATCTCAAGGTGACGAAGGTGAAATAGCTTTTTAAAGGAGTAGGGGTGGAGGGTGCTGATACTGAGGTAGCGCATGTGTAGGCTTACCAGGTTGTGCAGATGGGACAGGGCATCTGTGGGCACCACCGTCAAGTTACAGCGCTCCAACGTCAGGGTCTCCAGTGATAACAGTCCACTAAAGGCCCGATGGGAGATGTAAACCAGCTCATTGTCTCCAACCTCCAGGGACCTGAGGTTGCGCAGGTCCTGGAACATGTAGTCCACCAAAATGACAACTTTGTTGTCGCTTATATCCAGTGTAGTAAGGTTGGTGAGGCTAGAGAAGACACCTAGCGAGAGGAGTTTGATGCGATTGCTCTTTAAGCTCAGCGTGTGAAGGCTGTAGAGAGCGTTGAAGGCCCCGGGCTCCACGTAGGCAATGATATTTCCGCTCAGATCCAGTTCTTCTATGTGTGGATAGGCAGCAAAGTCATCAGGGTTGACAGCCTGGATTCGATTCTTGCTTAGATCAAGGATTTTTGTCTCGATAGGTATTCCATCAGGGATGGTGGTGTAGCGCTTGCGATGGCAGATGACAGAGCGGCTCTGGGCAGAGCACTCACAGCGGGAGGGGCAGGCCAGGGAGGAGCCTATGAACACGGCCACCAAGGCCAGCCCCAGCAAAGGCTGCCAGCAAGACACGGCTGTGTGCAGCATGACTCGATTTAAACAGTCCACCATACTGTCATGGCTCTGTAAAACAGAAAAAGAGAAATATATGAGAAACCACAAAAAATTCGCAGTAAAATATTGTTAATATGTTTAGCATATAAGAGCTTCCTGTTGAAAAAAAAATGACACTACTATCTTTGTTAGTCAGTTCAGTATTTTGGAAAATTTGGAAAAGTTTCTGCATATTTCAGCTGGCTAATGCTTCCTTTTCAATTGACCAATGTCATGTAATCTGGTTTGAATATCATGGAATCATGAAACAAAATATGTTTTTCTCATTGTCCTGCTTATTGATGAACCACTGCAGCAAAATGTCTTAAGGCATAAACACAATTTTTTATAAACAAACTCTACACATTGAACACAGATTATAAAAAACTGGCCTTAAATAAAAAAGAAAACGGTTTTATTTTTCCTAAAATAATCTCTTTATAATTTTCAACAAGTTAGCAAACACACACACACACACACAAGGACAACAAGGTGAAGAGTAATTTCCCAGAAGTAAGACTGAGAGGCCTGAAGCAAATATATATAAAAATAGTTAGAGGGTACAATCCGCTGGTGCAAACATGAGAGACATGATTATTTGATTATTACACAGGCTGAAAAGACGAGTAAATAAAGCCTCAGAGGTGAATAAAAATCAGTTACTGCTTTTTTAGACATTGACCTTAATGTCTAGTGCTCTACAAAGAGTCAACAAATCATGGCTGAATCAGATCAGTTCGGTTCTGAAATTCTTAGAATGAAGCTGATTACATGTGAGGATGTACAAAAACAATCACGTGTGCAATTCCATTTCTTACAAACTCCAAGAACTGATGTGGGCTGATAACTTTAAAGTGAATCACAATGAATCCTACCCTTTTTGTTAAGCACACCCACCATCGTTGACAGTAGTGTTGTTTGCTTGTTGTAAATGATGAAAGGAGTCACTGTCAGACCTCTAGAGGGCAGGTTTGCATAACAGGGTGATTTAGAAATTCAAGGACATAAGCACTGAATTCAACCAAAGGTGTGCTATTTGCCAAACTGTTCATTTGTAAGCTCAGACAAAACGTTAACATTTTATGATACCTACATTCAAAAAACAGCACTTTTCCTGTGCATTTTTAACCTATTTACTGTAAATGGTATTAGGCAATATAAAACAAACACAAAAAAATACAATAAATGATCACAATAAATTACCTAAATATATCTATAACAAAGACAAAAGTCAGCGTGGCAGTCAGTAAACAGTTTAAATCATGATGTGCATCAGAAATGTGTAATGATATAATACACATTATGTTAGATTGTCTTAATACTGAATATGATATTTGGGTGGAAGTGTAAAAATTAATATTAGCCAAAGCTCTAAAACGAGTAGTGTGTGTGTGCGCGTGTGGGTGAAGCAGACAGATTGTGAAACAGGTTGTGAAAAGTGCAAAGACACACAGCGCAAAGACACACATCTGGCGTGTCATAGGCCACACTAAATTTAAACAGAGAAAGAGGCAGAGAAACCCTGCAGGCACAGCACACAGGCTGGTCGAGTTTTAAAAAACGTATGCACACACTTATTATATGACACAAGATGCCACACATCCACAGAGGACAAATCACATTGGACATGGGTGGGTGGTAAGGAGACGCGAGAAGAGATGTAAACATCACCAATACTGTCTCTCCACCCTAAGAACAGTCAGTAAAACCACAACAGAACAAAAAATGAATAAAAAATATGAAAAACCTGGAAAAAAACATTACACCTCTAAGCCTTATTTAAACAGTGTATGTTTTGCCTGACAAAAATGTATGTTAATGATCATAAAGAATGTATGCGGGTGTCTTGTTTATTGCCTGTTTTATTACTGTTGCCAATTATGCCCGAAACTACACTATATATAAAGCAAATAGATAAACAAGACTTAGTTAAAAGAAAAGGACACTTATTCTTTGTCATATTGTGGAAGTTGCATGTAGCACAGACAGATCTTTTCCACGTCACCCCTCATAGTGACCTGTGTTTAGGTTTTCCAGAATGAGCAATAATACATTGAGTTTGTGTTGACACGCAATTTAGAGAAAGCCAATGCTTACAGCTAAGGAACGGTTCTTGTTTGAATGAAGAGATAATGGAAAGACACTCATTAGGTGACAGATTTACTTCAGAAAGCACACACGCACACTCATTGACAGACCAGTGTATACAAACACACATATTAATGTCTAAAGATGCGTTCCTACCTCATATTTAATGAACAATTTGTACCAAAGTTAACCTTTCACTGAGAATATTGGCTATTTCCCCAAGCTATGTGATTAAGAGAATTTAGTAGCTTCTTTGTTAGCTGTTCAATACTGTATTGATTGTAACTGTTTGGGGGGGGGGTATATATGGAGTCAATTAGACTTGATCTTTGAATCCATACAACATACAGGTATCTGTACATGAGTCATGGCATTTACACATTTTTAGTGCAAGTCTCTTATGGTTTGGGCATTGTAATTGCAACATTCAACACTGTGAATTGTTTTCTCTTTTGCAATGCTATCATTTTCTATAGCATTTCTTCTGTATTATCTTCAATAATGCTACAAACTTGTAGTCAATATTAATACTATTTGTAATTCATTTTATAATTACATATTGGTATAATCAGTGCATATGTTTATCTGTAAAAACATTTAAAAACAGAATAAAAAAGTGTAAAAAAACATTACCTAAACATGGTGTGTTTCAACAGAACTACAGTAAGTTATTATAGATTCAATTCAACCATTGAGTCTTATATGTTGACATGTGTATGCATGCCTAAAAGTGAGCGAGAAAAACTAAGTGAGATACCTTTTAAAAACCTGGGCCATTTATTTTGTCTGGTGCGATTGACCTGGCTGCGATCGGCTTAAGTTTGTGAATGGTCCTCCCTGGCTGTGTCAACTGGACTAGAACTGAGTCTAATACCCCTACATGGGCTTTCCACCATTTTCCGGTCTTTTGCCCTAGCAGTTTCAGGCTTTAGATAACACACTTGCACTTCTGTGCAATCAAGCAACATATGCTTTTTTTAAACCAGGCTGTTCTATATCTCCACTCAGAGACTATGTTGGTTTTTCTGATGTGAACCATCTAATGCGACGAGCTTCGACAGCCTGAGAGAGCTCTGTGGTCGTTTAGGACATACTTTGTTTGCAGCACAATTAAGAAAGGCTTTTTAAAGTAAACACAGCTCTTGAGGTTGACACTCAATTGCACCATCACATTGAAGGGCCAGTGTGTGAATGAGCCCTTTGCCAAGGGTAGAGGGATGATGGGACGGAAAAGAGTGTTAGCTGTGGAATAATTACACAAAATTAAATATAATCATGCGGAACAATGAGGTACAGAATGCGACACAGCACGCATGGTCACTCCCACATTAGCATTCAAATAGAGACGCCTCTCCGTTCGTATTTAACATTTAACAGAGCAGAGAAACTAGAAACCGTATCTGTTGTATTAATATGCCATTACCTTTTTGTGTTTTCGAACAACCAAAATGTTGGTTACAACCATAAATGTTGTTTATTTCAGATATCCACTACATGGTGGATATTTTTCAGTTTTATTTCCAGTCACATTAACAAACAAACACAGACACACACACCTGGACACCAGCTGGACGTGAAGATTTGGAGAAACAACTAGCTCACACAAACAGCTGTGTTAGACGTAGAACCTAAAAATAGTATGTGTTTTTTTCCATTTTCACACTTTTGCCTTGTTTCTCAGAAGGCACTACTTACTAAGAGTGTGAGATTTTAGGAAAGTGGGATTATTACTTGTTTCTATCCTGGTGAGCATGTGCAGCTAGATGAAGAAACATTGATGTAAGGATCTGATCTTTTAGTGCTGTAGGCTGAAATATTATGGCAACTATACATTTGCATGCGCTCCTATAGTGTGTATGTATATCTGTATATATATATACTGTATATATGTATGTGTGTGTCAGCATCAGCATCAGCATGGATGTCTTAATTCACCATTACTTTCCCTTCCTCTAAGCTCAATGTTCACACCACGATAATTGTTAATGTTATTAAATCGTCGCTTTATTTTAATGAGTCTTATATCTTCTAACGATGCTGCCCTGAAGGAAAGCTGTAATTAACTTGCAGGTTAAAGCAGAGGAAAAGTGCACATTTAGCCCTTGATGTTTTATTGGGACATGTGATATAATCAGCCAATGGTGATGACAAGTCAAGGAAGAATGGCTCTATACTTTCCCATAAGAAACAACTAGTCTGTAAGTAGAAGGGGATGAACCTTTATTGAAATGCCAGCTAAGCTTCTTTATCTTCTGGATTGAGGACTGTTATATGCACTGCATATAATGCTTTAATCCGAAGTGGCCTACAAGGCATTCAAGGTATATGTTTATCAAACCTACGATCCTGTTGTCTTTATTGCCATGCTCTACTATTTGAACTACAGGAATGCTGTAGACCTGCAGTATTAGCATAGTATAATGTTTCATTTGTTAACTAGTATTGTAGTAAAACATTCTGAGGTGTTGTAGGTGATCCTATGATGTTAATATTTGGTATTATGGTATTTAACAGACAACAGGTTTCACCGATACTCACCGATTTATGAACCACAGTGGTCCCCTGACCAAAAACGTCAATTTTTCCTACTGTTGACTTAAGAGTTACCAAGTGATATTCCACACATAATCAAATCACAAGCACCCCTGCACATACATTTAAAATACCAGACTAATACAGAAATGACAAGCACATTGATTCTTAAATATACAATAATCTAATTCACTGTGACTAACTTGGTTTGGGTTTGGGGTACGTCTTTTCATCCAATATATCCTCAGAAAAAACATATATATATGATGATACATTCCACTGGAACAGTGGCCTTTATTTACAGCTGTGAGAGATGATGAAATGCTTTCAGAATTTTTCAACAAAGACGTACTTTTGATTTTGTAATATCTGTATTACTGTGGCATATTTCAAATTCTGTTTTCAAAACAGAAGAGAAAAGGCATGTCAATAAAAAACATTCATACTTCTGCACACAGTAATTGTTTAAAAGTCTAAACATTCTGTTCACTACTTAATATTTTTGTTGGATGGTAAATTGTTTTATTTTTGATGACTACGGTTTCAAAAAAATTGCCTCTGACCTGGAGCTTAATTTATTTATCTGTTTTAAGGGATAGCTTTCATGGTAGGTAACAAAAAGCCCTGAAGAACAATTTACAATTTTTCACGACCCCATGTGAGGGCCCGATTGCTGCGGCAGCACAATCGCTCATCCCCCGCAGAGAGAGTGAGGCGGGATCAACATCTCTCACTGTGAGAATCAAAGACAGGATCTGAAAACCTCACTAATTATGCAGCGGCCAACCATACACTTCACAGAGAGCTCATCAGCAGGACTGAGACTGTGTTAATTAGTGATAAAGCAATAAACACAGAGAGTGGCTTCTCTTGTTCCTCTCACTGATAACCTCTTTGTTAAGAGTGCAGCCAAGAGGCAAAGTGAGTCCCAACCTGTACTTTATCTCCCACTGTTCTTCACTTCCTGTTTGGTTCAGTGATTTCTGTAAAAAGTGTTTTATATTAGTTAATTTTTGATTTATTTGGAAGCGAGTTTTATCTTGGAAGAGTCTGTAAAACTATTATTATTATTTATTAATATTATTATAAATTACTAACATTTTTTTCATTCATTGCCTAGGTATAGGGCCGTCATGTGAATACATCTGGCCCAGGATCAAATCTTTATTAGTACACAGAATCTGAAGGCCACTCAAGAGTGTTTTAACTCTTTAACAGTAGCGTTAAAACACTGCAAAACCGTAAATTCTTGCTTTTTATTATTGTTTTTAATAGTAATTAAAAATTAAAGAATGTTGTGGGGCCCCTCATTACAGGTCCCAGAACAGCATTACAGGTTCACACCTTTGTGGAACACCAGGAAAATGTGTTTATTTAGTTCTGAGGTAAAGTGAAGCAATTACACTGACACCTGTGTTACAAATTTAGGTTACGTGGATAAAAAACAGATAAAAAAACTTCTTTGTTGATGCCAGATGTAGCGACGCCAGTTATGAAACATTTCTTGACTCTGTTTCACACACTCCGTTTCAAACTCTCATTGAACGTTTTTTCCTTTTTCCTCAGCTAAGAACTATTTCAACCTCCTCGTGGGTCGCATAAATCTAACATGATGTGGAGGAAACTACTGAACTTATTTACATTAATGTTTATTATTTATGTGCAAACTTTTTCTCACCGTAGGGAATTACACAAAGAGTCCTGCTGAGACTCAGAGTTGTACTAAACCATGTTTGCAGGTTTGCCTCTTTAGGAAGTCCCTAACAATGAGAATTAATGGCTTCTGGATGCCTTTCGACCACCACTTGAAATGATATAGTCACAAGCATATTTTCCTCACGGTTGCTCAAGTTAATACAATTAATCAAGTTAATGTGCTACATAAGATGCTGTTGAAAAGGATAAACACAACATCAGCTGAGCTGGGGAGGGAGGGAGAGAGGGAGAAATAGACACAGAGAGAAACAGAGTGCATGAAATATACGATTGACTTGAATTACCTTTTAAAGGTAATAGTCAACGCGTGAAAGCTAGATGCAGCCAGCTCTTGTCCACCAACACATGTACTGTGCTGATACAATCTGAAGTAGAGGGCCTCTTCCAGGTGAACATTTGAGCTGTTTTAGTGCTACTTGAGAAGGAGTATCTTCAAGATACAGGAAGCAATACTGAAGGTACAGGAAATAAAAGTGTTCTCATATAAACTAGGTGAAATGACTAAAGCTGTCTGTAATTACGGACAGTGATGAAACCATTTATATCTGATTCTTCAGAAAATCTAAAAGTGGAGTGGAAACAGGTGCTCAGTGTGAACACATTTGGGGTACCAGCAGGAAGCAGCACCAACCGTGAGTACTGCCCGTGTGGTCTCAGAGAAGCTGCGCCGGCGTGGGAGGCTGAAGTGTGTGTTATCAGGTCGCTTTGCGCAGACTCATTGCTGAAGAGGTTTAGTCATGAATGTGTACCAGTCTATATCTGGAATACATGAGGGGTGTGTGATCACCACAGGAAACTAACAACCTTCTTGTGTCCATAAACAAAATAGTACTAACCTGATCTTAATGTATTCTGTTCTTATACTGCACATTGAAGTATGTATTCAGGGACTGTGTTAACAGGTAAACTGTTACATTGCCTGCTTAAGCAGCATGGTGCTATGTAGCAACACTGTGCTTTTGCTATGCCAAGCATGCTAAAGTCAGCTGGAAGAACATGTAGTGACAGACACGCAAACAGCACTTTCTATCCAGTAAGAATTAAGGCGATTTAAGCAATTTGTAGTTACCCTTTTGGGGTTTGAGTTCTTTTCATGTATAACTAATTGAATAAAAAGGTGCTTTTTTATGTAAATCAGATGTGACAACGATCAATTTTGTAATGATCATCAAAGTTTACACGCCATAACCATTTACTTTGTGGCAGTAAAGAAACAAAGCTATTGTAGTAATCTAGAAATCATGATTTTCTGAATCCAGCTGTAGCAAAAACGCAAACAATGCATGTCTGCTGTTGCCAGCCTGTTGCTTATGCTTGTGGTGTGAAACAGGCCTTAGATTTTAAAACATCATAGACGGATACATGCCCACCTTCCCACTGAATGAACAGATTCATGCACATATAAGAGGCCTGTCCTCTCCGCTTTCAAACCGCATCTAAATTACCCAGACAACATGTAAAGTAGATGATTCATGTTCTCATAGGGT